>SKCR01040398.1:0-117407 GCA_019454045.1 Zanthoxylum bungeanum
TTTGGGAAAAATGTTCCAATCAAAATTCAATCAAATTGAACTTCAAAACAACATTACCCAATTGTTTTAAGTCATCCAATGATCAAACAAACAAAAACACCAAGAAATTTAGGGTTCTTTATTTCGGCCAACATAAGCAATTTGGGGAAATTTGTTCCAAACACAATTTCAAACAATTGATCCAATCAATCTTAAATTAAACATACTTTAAGCATTCTCATTCATCCAATTTCACAAAATATGCTCAAAATCAAGTTTACCCAAATTTTTCACTTTATGCCAATATAACAAATTGGGGAAATTTGTTCCAAAAACAATTTCTTCAAATTGATCCAATCAATCATTAATTCAACAACATTTAAGCATACTTAATCAATCATTTTAATCAAATCATGCTTCAATTGATTTTACCCAATTTGTCATGCCCAAAATTTAGGGAAAATTGAATCCAATCCAATTTCATGAAATTGATCATGCACAACTTCAATTCAACCTC
Source organism: Zanthoxylum bungeanum (assembly GCA_019454045.1). NCBI lineage: Eukaryota > Viridiplantae > Streptophyta > Magnoliopsida > Sapindales > Rutaceae > Zanthoxylum > Zanthoxylum bungeanum. The sequence goes on from SKCR01040398.1 coordinate 497, forward strand.
ATTCAAGCATACTTCATCAAACAATTCAACCAAATCATGCCTAAATCGAGTTTACCCAATTTTAACCCTAACTTTTTCATGCTTGATCAAAGCTCAAGATACCATTGTTGAGTTCTAATATAGGTCCCAAGATCAACAAAATCAAGCACAAAATCGCATGAATACATCAAGGAATAATGGCGGAATCATATACTCACATGATTGATTGGATTGATGCAAAGAACAAGATGTGTTTTTCTCCTCCCTCCAAGCTCGGCAGTGAGCTCCTTGCACTGCTGGACTGCACGGTAATGGACTGGTTTGCCTCCTCCATGTTCGGCCATTGATGACCTCCATTGAAGCTCCAAGCTTCAAGCTTTTCCATGCTCACAAACTCATTTCCCTATCACCTTAGGATAACTCATGTGTGTGCTAGCACTTGGTTTTGAAACAATCAATTCTTGTTTCTCATTATTCTCGGCAGAACCAGAAAATGAGAAAGAAGAAGATGAAAACGGCTCCAAGCCGAGAGAGAAAAGGAGGGAAAAGAAGAAGACCGTATGTCCTTAATTGAGAGAGAGAAGATAAAGCTTTAATATATATATTTATTACATTTACCAAGTAAATTAAATAAAACATATATATTACTTTAATTCAAAAGTCAAAAAGTAAAAAGCAATAATTGCTTCTCAACTACCACATCAATCACTCAAATCAAGTGACAACTTGTCACATCACTCAAAGTGACATTTGATTGACGATTGATGTGACTTGCGATTTGACGCTCGATTGACGTGCGTGTCGTACTCGAATTCGAAATGAAAATGCGCTCGTAAATAATCCCGGGCTCGGGTTCGCTAATTCCAAATTAATGAATTTTCCGTTGCGTCGTAATTAAATGATTACGCCTAGCGAAATCACTATTCACGTCGCTAACGAATTAATTCTAAATTAATTCGTTCGCCCGAATTAAAATCTAATTTTAATTCCGCGTCGAAATCAAATTTCTAATAATATATCAAATATATTATTTTATTGATTAATTCCAAATTAATCGTTCTCTCTCTTTAATTAATATTTTATCCCAGATAAAATATCTCCGTGATTAATCCCAGATTAATTTTCTCTCTCTTCTAATTAATCCCAGATTAATTAAGTGCGAGTCATACGTCATCGGTGAATCTTCAGGAAGCGACCCATGAGATCTCCGGATATGTTGGCAGTAAATACGGTCATCGGACTATCCGAACACGTAAGTACCTCGTTTTGCGAATAAGTACTCAAAGTACGAATTCTCGAATTAAATTAAACTACATAATTAAATCCAATTTAATACGCATTTAATTCTAATTCACTATTCAATTCCAAATTGAATATTACACTTTTATTAACGAACCTTTACGACTTAAATTCCAAATTTAATCGCAACGGGTCTCAAAGCCTGATTAACATCTAATGTTTTTTTAATTAAAGTCCAATGGGCTTTTAATTAATTTCTATAAGGCGTGGACTTTTGGTCAACTCGGGTCAAACCGAACAACCAAAATCCAATCCGGGAGTTACCCCATAAGCCCATAAATCAATTTTGGCCCATTAGGCCCAATTAAATAATTAAGGTCCATTAAGTCATAATTGGACTTTATGGATGCGGTTTTAGGCCCAATTGGATCCAACCAAATTTGCCTAAACTCAACTTTGTACAACAAAGCCCAAAAGCCCAATCACAACCTTAAAGGCCCAATTTCCAAAAATAAGCCCAATTAATTAACTTATAAAATTCTAAATTCCATAATTAATTAACCTAAGTGTAATACACAATTAACCACCCAATTAATATTTCTAAAACATCAATTAGCATACTTAATCATGCACTTTAACATTAAATAGTGTCCAACACAATTTATTAAAATCAAACCCAATTACATGCTTTTGTTCTCGGTAATTAGGAGTTTTTCCAATCCGATTCGGTTTCAATCCAATTGAATCCACAATCATCATTTCCCAAATCAATTCAACTCATCCAATGAATTAAAATCAAAAACACAATGAATTTCAAATTCATTGAATTCGGCCAAGCCACTTTAATTTGGGAAAAATGTTCCAAATCAAAATTCAATCAAATTGAACTTCAAAACAACATTACCCAATTGTTTTAAGTCATCCAATGATCAAACAAACAAAAACACCAAGAAATTTAGGGTTCTTTAATTTCGGCCAACATAAGCAATTTGGGGAAATTTGTTCCAAACACAATTTCAACAAATTGATCCAATCAATCTTAAATTAAACATACTTTAAGCATTCTCATTCATCCAATTTCAGAAAATATGCTCAAAATCAAGTTTACCCAAATTTTTCACTTTATGCCAACATAACAAATTGGGGAAATTTGTTCCAAAAACAATTTCTTCAAATTGATCCAATCAATCATTAATTCAACAACATTTAAGCATACTTAATCAATCATTTTAATCAAATCATGCTTCAATTGATTTTACCCAATTTGTCATGCCCAAAATTTAGGGAAAATTGAATCCAATCCAATTTCATGAAATTGATCATGCACAACTTCAATTCAACCTCATTCAAGCATACTTCATCAAACAATTCAACCAAATCATGCCTAAATCGAGTTTACCCAATTTTAACCCTAACTTTTTCATGCTTGATCAAAGCTCAAGATACCATTGTTGAGTTCTAATATAGGTCCCAAGATCAACAAAATCAAGCACAAAATCGCATGAATACATCAAGGAATAATGGCGGAATCATATACTCACAATGATTGGATTTGATGCAAAGAACAAGATGTGTTTTCTGCCTCCCTCCAAGCTCGGCAGTGAGCTCCTTGCACTGCTGGACTGCACGGTAATGGACTGGTTTGCCTCCTCCATGTTTGGCCATTGATGACCTCCATTGAAGCTCCAAGCTTCAAGCTTTTCCATGCTCACAAACTCACTTCCCTATCACCTTAGGATAACTCTATGTGTGTGCTAGCACTTGGTTTTGAAACATAATCAATTCTTGCTTCTCATTACTTCTCGGCAGAACCAGAAAAATGAGAAAGAAGAAGATGAAAAACGGCTCCAAGCCGAGAGAGAAAGGAGGAAAAAGAAGAAGACCGTATGTCTTTAATTTGAGAGAGAGAAGATAAAGCTTTAATATATATATTTATTACATTTACCAAGTAAATTAAATAAAACATATATATTACTTTAATTCAAAAGTCAAAAAGTAAAAAGCAATAATTGCTTCTCAACTACCACATCAATCACTCAAATCAAGTGACAACTTGTCACATCACTCAAAGTGACATTTGATTTGACGATTGATGTGACTTGCGATTTAACGCTCGATTTGACGTGCGTGTCGTACTCGAATTCGAAATGAAAATGCGCTCGTAAATAATCCCGGGCTAAATGAATTTTCCGTTGCGTCGTAATTAAATGATTACGCCTAGCGAAATCACTATTCACGTCGCTAACGAATTAATTCTAAATTAATTCGTTCGCCCGAATTAAAATCTAATTTTAATTCCGCGTCGAAATCCAATTTCTAATAATATATCAAATATATTATTTTATTGATTAATTCCAAATTAATCGTTCTCTCTCTTTAATTAATATTTTATCCCAGATAAAATATCTTCGTGATTAATCCCAGATTAATTTTCTCTCTCTTCTAATTAATCCCAGATTAATTAAGTGCGAGTCATACGTCATCGGTGAATCTTCAGGAAGCGACCCATGAGATCTCCGGATATGTTGGCAGTAAATACGGTCATCGGACTATCCGAACACGTAAATACCTCGTTTTGCGAATAAATACTCAAAGTACGAATTCTCGAATTAAATTAAACTACATAATTAAATCCAATTTAATACGCATTTAATTCTAATTCACTATTCAATTCCAAATTGAATATTACACTTTTATTAACGAACCTTTACGACTTAAATTCCAAATTTAATCGCAACGGGTCTCAAAGCCCGATTAACATCTAATGTTTTTTTAATTAAAGTCCAATGGGCTTTTAATTAATTTCTATAAGGCGTGGACTTTTGGTCAACTCGGGTCAAACCGAACAACCAAAATCCAATCCGAGGGGTCTATCCAGAGCGAAGCTGTTTCCCGTACCATCGGTGAAACACGACCTCGTATCGCACTTGCATAAGTATCCTATACTTATATATATGAGAACTATGCCGTTGTGCCCTCACAACGCACACAAGTGCAACACTAGCCTATTCCGCATTATCGATGTCCAGTCTCGATAATACTCCGGCTAGGGATATTTAATGATTAAACCTTCGGGGACTGATACTGTCTCATATCATTCTCAGTCCAGGAACTAATCATAGGGACCTCTCTTCATTTATACATCTAAGGTGATCTAATCACAAATGATGAGAGTACAATCTCCTTTGTCACATAGTTAATTTGTACAACAACACCGTGATCTGTACAAATAGTGACGCTATGTGTCATAATTGTCCAACACATCAGGGATGAAACTGTACCATAATCTTCGAATACACAAGAACCGAGTAGGTTGGAGAGAGTCAGAAAACAACCTGAGAGGTATGGGTTTCTGATCTCACCTCATGTGGATATTAATCTTATTGAGGAAGACGAGCTGGCTACGTATGAGGAAGCGATACAAGGTATCGACTCCGGTTTATGGCAAGATTCCATGAATTCCGAAATGGATTCCATGTACACCAACCAAGTTTGGACACTGGTTGATGCACCAGAATGCGTAAAGCCTATTGGTTGCAAATGGGTCTTCAAGAAGAAGACTGACATGGATGGCAACGTACAAATATACAAAGCTAGGCTTGTAGCGAAAGGGTATCGTCAACGATATGGTGTCGATTACGATGAAACTTTTTCACCCGTTGCCATTATTAAATCCATTCGGATAATGCTTGTTATTGCTGCATATTTCGATTACGAGATATGGCAGATGGACGTGAAAATCACTTTCCTTAACGGAAACCTTTTGGAGGATGTTTATATGCAACATCCTGACAGTTTTGTCATACCAAGACTTGCAAACAAGGTTTGTAAGTTAAACCGATCCATTTATGGATTGAAGTAAGCATCGCGTTCTTGGAACCAACATTTTGATGAGATCATAAAAGAATATGATTTCATTCAAAACGAGGATGATCCTTGTGTATATAAGAAGATTAGTAGGAGTGCACTGACATTCATAGTCCTTTACATTGATGATGTATTGTTTATTGGCAATGACATTCCCATGTTAACATCAGTGAAAGCTTGGCTTTCATTAAAATTCTCCATGAAAGATCTGGGAGAATCATCCTTTATTCTAGGAATAAAGATCTACCAGAATAGATCTAGAAAGCTGCTTGGACTCTCCCAGAGCACGTACATTGATAAAGTGTTGAAGAGATTCAACATGGATCAGTCCACAAGGGGACTGTTGCCAGTGTCACATGGCGTCACTCTATCTAAGGACATGTGTCCTAAAACTCAAGATGAGAGAGATAACATGAGTCAGATCTCGTTCGCCTCGGCAGTCGGATCGATCATGTATGCCATGATATGTACGCGACCTGATGTCTCGTATGCTTTGAGCATGTGTAGTCGCTATCAAGCCGATCCAGGTGATGGTCACTGGATGGCGGTTAAGAATATCCTAAAGTATCTTAGACGAACTAAGGATGCTTTCTTAATCTATGGAGATGGAGAACTTGAGGTAATTGGATTTACCGATGCAAGTTTCAAAACCGATAAAGATGACTGCAAGTCGCAATCCAGGTACATATTTTGTTTGAATAACAGAGTAGTATGCTGGAAATCTTCCAAGCAAGAGACTGTTGCCGATTTAACAACAGAAGCGGAGTATATTGCTGCAGCTGAAGCAGTAAAAGAGGCAGTTTGGATCCGTAAATTCCTAATTGGATTAGGAGAAGTTCCGTTAGCAGCTGAGCATGTTCCATTGTATTATGACAATAACGGGGCTATAGCGCAGGCTAAGGAACTGCGGTCTCATCAATGATCCAAGCATGTTCTTTGATGTTTCCATCTGATTCGTGAGATCATACATCGTGGCGATGTGAAGATCGAGAAGGTCGCATCAGAGGAAAACATTGCAGATCCGCTGACGAAATCTATTCCTCGGTAAAAATTTGAGCGACATGTACATAATTCAGGTGTTAGATGCTTGAGTGACTGGCTATAGGCCAAGTGGGAGATTGTTGGAAAATTATGACCTATAGCGTCACTATTTGTAAAAGACATTGTGGTTTTTGTACAAATTAACTATGTGACAATGGAAATTGCATTTTATCATTTTGTAATTTGATTACTTAAATATATAAATGATAAAAGTCCGTATGATTAGTTCCGGATTATTAGATATGAGACAATATCAATCCATAAAGGTTTAATCATTAAATATCCCTAGTCATAGTATTATCGAGACTGGACATCGATAATGCGGAATAGACTATTATTGCACGTGTGCGTGTTATGGAAGCGTAACGATATAGTTCTCATATATTTAAGTATTGGATACTTATGTAAGTGTGATAGAAGGTTGTGTTTACCGATGGTACGGAAACAGCTTCGCTTTGGATAGACCCCGTGGAATCCCATTGGTAGTATGACTATGTGTCTATGGGAATCCGCATCAGGGTATGCGTATTTGGTCTTAACTTGAGACTTGCATCGCTAGTACTTGCGATAATCAATACGCTTTGGTTTTGGTCATCCAGGACTTTAACAGGTTCTGTGTACGCCTCTTTTGGGTTTATTGAGAATCGTAGTGTATTGGGTGTGATGTTAAGACAGAAGTATCACTTCAGTCATATGGAGATGATGATCACGCAGGGATACATAACTGGTACTCTAATTGGTTGCAACCATTGGGATAACATGACATGGTCATGATTATCCGATTAAAGAGACTAGTAGCTTGTAATCCGATATATGCCTCGTACGAGGCAGACACAATTCCAGCCCCAGGCCTTGCATGTGACCATCCAATACTAGATCGCAATACGCAATACTACATATACTACACTTGACATAGATTATATATAACTTTAAGAATATTTCTGGAGAATTGGGTAGACACGCTGCTTTGCTAGAAGCCAACTATGTCTCGTAAATCGGTAAAAACGTAGTATAAGGTACGTACGTGTTCGGATAGTCCGACGACCGAATTTACTGCCAACATATCCAGGGATCTCTTGGGTCACTTCCGAAAGATTCACCGATGACATATGATTCAAAAATAATTAATCTAGGATTAATTGCGGAGAGATTTTATCTGGGATAAATTACTCTTTGAAGAGAGAGAACGATTAATTTGGAATTAATCGATAAAATAATATATTTGATATATTAAATGAAATTAGATTTCATAAAGGAATTAAAATATGATTTTAATTCGGGCGAACAAATTAATTTAGAATTAATTCGCGAGCGACATGAATAGTAATTTTGCTAGGCGTAATTATTTAATTAAATTTGATTTAATTACGTTGCAACAGAAAATTCATTAATTTGGAATTAACGAACCCGAGACCGGAATGTGTTTGCGGGCCCACTCGGATTTTGAATTTAGTGGGGCCCACATGTCACATCATATGTCACATCACTTGTCACTCACATCACTTTTTGGTGATGGAAGTAAGTAATGGGTTGATGGTTGCTTGTAAGACACATTTTTGTCTTAATGATGAAAAAGTTGAAAGACATTTACCATTTTTTAATATTTGGTATATGTTTTCTTTTTTGGAAAAACCAACACATTTTTTTTCACATTTGAAAAACAAAATTGAAAAACTCTCTCTCTCCCCCAAAAGCTCCATTGCCGTGAGCTTCATCAAGAACAAGGGAAATTTTGTTTCAAAATTTTCAAGTGCTGGCACATCAAAGGAATCATATAAGGTGATAGGGAAACCTTTCACATTGAGCTTGGAATCAACATCAAAGCTTGAAGCTTGGTTTCAAATTCAAAGAAGAGCTTGGAGACTTCTCAAAGGCAAAACTTTTTGTGTTCAACATCTCTAAAATCCATTCAAAGTGAGTATTATTTCCGCTTTTCTCCTTTGAGTATTCACATGATTTCTTGCTTAAATTGATCTTGGGACACTTTAGAAATCCAACATCCCTGAGGTCGAATTGCCTCAAAGATCGAAGCATCTCACACCCAGCATGGTTCGGGAATGAATCCCAGGGGTCGAATCACCTCGCCATCAACTCAACTCAGTTCGGGAATAAATCCAGAGGTCGAAATGCCTCAGAGATCGAAGCATCTCACACCCAGCATGGTTCGGGAATGAATCCCAGGGGTCGAATCACCTCGCCATCAACTCAACCCAGTTCGGGAATAAATCCAGAGGTCAAAACGCCTCAGAGATCGAAGCATCTCACACCCAATATAGTTCGGGAATGAATCCCACGGGTCGAAGCACCTCTCCATCAACTCAACTCAGTTCGAGAATGAATCCCAGAGGTCGAAGTGCTTCAGAGATCAAAGCATCTCACACCTAGCATGGTTCGGGAATGAATCCCAGAGGTCGAAATGCCTCAGAGATCTTAGTATCTCACACCAAGCATGGTTCGGGAATGAATCCTAGGGTTCGAAGCACCTCGCCATCAACTCAACTCCGTTCGGTAATGAATACCAGAGGACAAAGCACCTCACAAAAGTAGCGACACAACAGGTAAGTAAAAATCCATGCATGACTTTGATAGGTGTAGGACACAAAAATCGGCGACGCTGTTCCGGGATCGCGGCCCAGTTGGGAATAGGGAATAGCCCACGGGGGGACTAAACCGGAGAACTAAAAATAGAGTTGCCACCCGGTGTGAACCGTGAAAATAATTTATGGCCGCACTCACCCCTCGCAAGGGAAGACCTCAAACCGTTGGGTTCGGAATGGTCCATTACTTATGCCACTTGTAATGAAAATATTTATGCAATAATACAACCAAATCTCATGCAACATATGTTTCCAGATAATTTAAGCAACATGCAAGTTTGCACACCCATAATCATAAATGAAAGAAATGAAGGCAAAATACATAATTCATGAACGTATTAAGCAATGAAGTGCAATAATGTAACTAATAACAACTATAAAGGCATTAATAATAAAAGCGAGCACACAATCTCTTGATCATATCGAATAAATAAATGCGGAATATATAAATAAACAATAATGGTAAATGTATAAATATTAAGGAGAGCTAACTAAACATATGATGGGGAATGGAATGACTAAGGGAATAAACATGGACGAAACATGATAAAGGAATTTGTCCAGTGTGTGCGCGCTAGGGTAGCGTTCGTATATGCGTTCGAATGGTAAACAGAATGCAAGCGTTCGAGCAGCGTTTGATAACGCATTCGAACGATAAACAGAATGTCCGCGTTCGTATAGAATTTGATAACGCGTTCGAATGGGATAAGACATGATGCATGGTACAATAAAATGCATGCGCATTCGAGTAGCATTTTGAGATGCGTTTGAATGGAAATGAGATAGAATGCATACATTTGTGTAGCGTTCGTGAACGCGTTCAAACGGAATGAGGTAGGATGCATACGTTCATGTAGCATTTGGAAACACGTTGGAACGAGATTGCCAAAATGGCATCTGAAATGACACAAACACATATATGGATAAACAAATACACAATGTAGGATCTCGTGTGCCTGATGGAACACATTTCACATTCAATCAGGTGCACCTCATCCGACGCGGTAAAACATCGTAGGAAAAGTAGCCTTTAGGCATTTCCATCGAATAAAGGACCTTTAATCCACCCTAATTAGCCCATGCGCACAAGAATGCAATTCATGCGTAAATAAAGCAATGATATGTAAAGGGTAAATGACATAATAAAGGGCGCGGCAAAAATCGTGCTAAAGGTAGCCTTCAGGCATTTCCCTCGAATAGAGGACTTTTAATCCACCCTAATTAACCCATGCGCATTATATTACAATGCATATAAAATAAAGACAACAATAGTATAGGACCTCGTATGCTCGATTAAAAATATCTCACATTCAATCAAACATACTTCGTCCGGTGCGGCAAAACGTCGTGGCAAAGGTAGCCCTTAGGCTTTTTATCCCTCAAAATGGAGGACCTTTAATCCAACTTGATTTGCCCATATGCACTATATCATCTTGCATAAATAAGTAACATGCAGAAAGTAATAACACACTAACGACTGAATCGTGCTTAAAAATAAATAACATACTAAGGACTAAATCATGCTTAAAATGCAAGGTTGGATGAAGCGAAACATGTAAATCTCTCAAGTGGTACGTGGCATTGTATCCCGAGTGTAAACCGCAATACCGTCCATTCGGATTCGGCTACATAATTTACGTCCGGGTTTCCATCCGATATACCACAAGAGAGAACACATATTCCATTCATTCAAGGACCACAACATGTATCAACAAACGACTCTCATGCGAATGAATTCTAATAAACAACAAAAAAAGATGAGAATAAATAAGAAGGGTGCCCTCAGGTCTAACCTCTTAGGTTGTCTCTCGAAAGTGCGTTACACGGCCGTCGGAAGGGTTGATGCTCCGCAACTCCTCCGGTTCACTGGTCCACTGCTTTCGTTCGCTGCTTCACTGTATTGAGTTGACATTTCCTCTATTTTGCTGTTGTTTTCACTATATTTTCTGGTCACTATTTTACGGTAAATAAGGGACTATTTTTTGCATTTTTAAGGGGTATTGGGGCTGCTGTTTTAGGCGGTAATTTGGGCAGTTTCTGGGTTGTTTTCAGTGCAGTTTGTGGAGGTGATTTTTGGTGGTTGCAGGGATTGTTTTGGGCTGGGATTTTCGGTGTTTATAGGGACTGTTTCAGTGATGATGTTTGCTGTTAAGGAGGGGTTTCGGTGATGACATTTGCTGTTTTATTAATTTTGGTGGTGAGGGTGTTTAGGGGTTATGGTTTCGATTGCTAGAGAAGAGGAGAATGGATAATTATTTTTTTTTTGCTTCTTGCTTTTCGCCTTGGGTGTGAATGCTAGGTTATTTTCTTTTGTGTTTTTGTGAGAATGAGCTAGGGGTTCTAAGGTTAGTTTAGGCTTCTTTTTATAGGCAAAGGGTTGGGGTTTACCTTGTGTGAAAAAGGAAATGATTTGTGTAATTATGGGAGATATTTTTAATTAGCGTGTGATAGGGAAAAATCTTTTAATTATGGAAGTGATTAGATATGATTTGATTTGTATCTTTTAATTAGGGAATGTGATTTGTCTTGATTGGTGTTTGATTAGGGAGGGGCTTTGATTAGATTAGGAAGATATTTGATTTGATTAATTTAGTTTAATTTGTGACATGTATTTTAAATATTTTAATTAGTTTTTTGGATGGGTTTTGGTGGGCTAATTGGGCTTGGGCGTGAGGCTAGCAGCAAAACCAGAAGTACCGACACCATTTGAACACTGATTCGGACGCTACACGAACGCCCACAATCTACTTGACGTTCGAACGTGCTCACGAACGCAGCACGAATGCAAAAGCAGTGAACATGTGAATTGAATCTGATGACATGCTTATTCTGAATTTCCCCTTCCGACATTCGTTTCCCGCGACTTCCACAACCTAAAGAGTAGTACCTCGATACGAGACTCATCATCAGGACTTATATGTAAAAATACAGTGCCTACAGTCGCCCCCACTTTGATGGGACTTATGCAGTATGTGACAATGACAATCCTATCAAAGTTTATGCAATGCATTTTTACTTACCTGGCTCGCCAGCTGCCACCTGACTTGCCTGTTGCTTTGAACTGAGTTGATATGGTGGTGAGGTGCTTCGACCCCTGGTTCATTCCTAAACTGTGCTTCATTCTCGGAGTGCCATTCCCGGCTTGTCCATTTCCGAACCTTGCTTCATTCTCGGAGTGTCATTCCCGGCTCATTCATTCCCGAACAGTGCTCTATTCTCGGAGTGCCATTTCCGGCTTGTTAATTCCTGAACCTTGCTCAATTCTCGGAGTGCCATTCTCGGCTTGTTCATTCCCGAACCGTGCTCCATTCTCGAAGTGCCATTCCCAGCTCGTTCATTTCCGAACCGTGCTCAATTCTCAGAGTGCCATTCCCGGCTTGTTCATTCCCGAACCGTGCTCCATTCTCGGAGTGCCATTCTCGGCTCGTTCATTCCCGAACCGTGCTCAATTCTCGGAGTGCCATTCCCGGTTTGTTCATTCCCGAACCTTGCTCCATTCTCGGCTTTGTTCATTCCCAAACTGTGCTCCATTCTCGGAGTGCCATTCCCGGTATTGTTCATTCCCGAATCATTCTCCATTCTCGGAGTGCCATTCCAGGCATTCTGATGATGTGTGGGCCTCGACCCTTGGACTTATCCCAAAACTGATACTGATGATATGGGCCTCAGCCCTGAGACTTATCCCCAAACTGATACTGATGTGGGCTTCGCCTCCAAACTGATACTAATGTGGGCCTCGCCCTCAAACTGATACTCATGTGGGCTTCGCCTCCAAAATGATACTAATGTGGGCCTCGGCCCCAAACTGATACTGATGTGGGCCTCGTCCCAAACTGATACTGATGTGGGCCTCGCCCCAAACTGATATTGATGTGGACCTCGCCCCAAATTGATACTGATGTGGGCCTCGCCCCAAACTGATACTGGTGTGGGCCTCGCCCCAAACTGATACTGATGTGGGCCTCGCCCCAAAACTGATACTGATGTGGGCCCCGCCCCAAACTGATACTGATGTGGGCCTCGCCCCCAAACTGATGCTAATGTAGGCCTCGCCCCCAAACTGATACTGATGTGGGCCTCGCCCCAAATTGATACTGATGTGGGCCTCGCCCCAAATTGATACTGATGTGGGCCTCGCCCCAAATTGATACTGGTGTGGGCCTCGCCCCAAATTGATACTGATGTGGGCCTCGCCCCAAAACTGATACTAATTTGGGCCTCGCCCCCTGTGATTCATTCCTGAAAACTGCTGACACTGTACTGTTGCTGCTTCTGTGTGTGTTGGGTTGTTCTTTTTCCGGGTCGGGTATTTTTTGGGAATCTATGAGGTATTGGATTTCATGCCTGAGGCGGGTGCAGTTATCGGTGTCATGGCCATGTTGTTGGTGGAAGTGACAATAAAGGTTCACATTGAGGTGTGGCGGTGGAGGGTGGGGGATTGGTTTAGCTCTTAAGGTTTTATGAGTCCTTATCCCTTCAACTTCTCAAGCACCTTAGATAAAGGCTTCCCCAGGTTAGAGAAATACCGGTTCCTAATGGCAGCAACCTCGGCAGTAGCGGGCTTAGTCTCAAAATGCCCCCCAAAAGTCCTTATATTCTGGCCATAGAACTTTTTGTTCTCAAGTTCTTCCTCCTCAATATCCATAACAGTCTCCCTCAACTGTCGAAAATCAGCAATCATCGAAGTCATCCTTCTCAGCTTACCATAAATAGAGGGCTTGGTGCCCTTGATGATCATTTTGATCTGGTCATTCTCTAAAGGCCGAGTCTGCATATTCAGGAGCTGGCTCCTCCAGCGATCTACAAAATCTTTGAAACTTTCCTTCGGTTTCTGCTTGGTATTCTCCAAGTCACGAAGCGACAAATCGATCTCCAAATCTGTGACATACTATTTTAGAAAGACATCTGCTAATGCCCTCCAATCATCATTTACCTTTCTCTCCAGGCCATGATACCACACTACACGTGCCCATTCAAGCGACATCCTGAACATCTTCTAAACCTGACGCTGCGACAGGCCTACTGAACTCATCACTGAAATATATTGTCGAAGATGGACCCTCGGATCCCCGTTCCCGTTGAACTTGGCTATGCCAGGCATTTTGAACTGGGCTGGCAGCTGCTCCTCAAAATTCATCGCCTAATAGTCCAACAAGTCATAATGCTTACCCTTCAGCTTACGGGTAACCGATTCTACCTGATCCCGGAGATTCTGCAATTCTGCCTGAGACCCAAACATTCTTCCTGCCGCATATTCAGCCATGTCATCATCAAAAGCGGGGATGTCATCCCCCAATCTGTTCGGAGGCTCCTCACGCCTCACATTCTCAGAGTTTCCCCCAGCACGGGGCACAACCATATTAGCCATAGCAATAGTTAAGGCTTGCAACTGTTCAGTAACCTTGGTGAGATTGATCTCGAACTGATCCATACGAGATACCTCATTCTCTGATTCACTCATGTTTGCTATCGGCGTTTTGATAAGTCTTCCCTCTTTCCTAACCCAACGAGAATCTATGGTGTCTTTTAAAATTCTCAGTCAGAATGTATGCGTGCAATGCATGGAATATATAAGTCGGCCTCTTGTCATTTTAAAGCTTCAATCACATTATTGCAAGGTGCAAACTTGTCCTAGTTGAAAAGGCCCAACAGGTTTACAACTTTGCGATAACATGGCTAAACAACTTCAAATGATAAAGGGCCCAAACACAGGATGGCCCATCGGTATTTTAGAAACTTTTAGCCTAATTGTCATAAGATATGAACTCATCCCAGTTTAAATGGCCCAACAAGTTCGCATTTCTGACAAGAAGACCAACTGAATCCAAATGATGATGGTCCTAAGCATAAGCATAAAGAAACAATTTCAACAGAGTGGCCCATCGACATTTTAGAAACTTTTAACCCAATTGTCATAAGATAGGAAACTCATCCCAGTTTAAATGGCCCAACAAGTTCGCATTTCTGACAATAAGTCCAACTGAATCCAAATGATGATGGTCCCTAAAAATAAGCACAAGGAAATAGTTTCTATTGGTCATACAACTATGGTCTACGTGTGGGTTTGCCGCAGTATAGACAAAGGCTCTCGTTGGCGAAGGATTGCCCACAACTAGGTCTCCCCACTCAAGGGTTCAAGCGACCAAGTGAGCGCACCCTTTTTTATACCTTATGGTACGTGCCAACGAGTTATGATACATGACTGACTATCAAATGGATTTTCTATTGAAGATTCCCCAGAGGGAGGGTGGAACGAACTCTCTTAAATACCCAAGCCTCTTAAGCTCTTATAGCCTTGGTGACAGGAATAAACAACAAGTCCTCCAAATTAGTCCATCACAGTAAGCTTCGAGTGATGATTATCTAGGTGCGTTTGCAGCTTTTCCTTATAGAAAGGTAGTGAATGAAGAAAGACACCAAACCATTACTTAGCTCTAATAATGCCTTTGATTAAACCCCTTCAACCCACGATAGACATAATTAACTAAAGCACAAATCACAATCACTACAAGACATTATTTTGGGGCCAATTCTCTATCCCTAGTGGAGTCACCAGACTGTAGGACACATAAATCTGTGACGTTGTTCCGGGCTCGCGGCCCGGTTGAGAGTACGGAATAGCCCACAGGGGGACTAAACCAGAGAACTAAAAATGGAGTCAACACCCGGTGTGAACCGGGAAAATGATTTATGGCCGCACTCACCATCGCAAGGGAAGACCTCAAACCGTTGGGTTCGGAATGGTCCCTTACTTATGCCACTTGTAATGAAAGGATTTATGCAATAGTACAACCAAATCTCATGCAACTTATGTTTCCAGATAATTTAAGCAACATGCAAGTTTGCACACCCATAATCGTAAATGATAGAAATGAAGGCAAAATACATAATTCATGAACGTATTAAGCAATGAAGTGCAATAATGTAACAAATAACAACTATAAAGGCATTAATAATAAAAGTGAGCACACAATCTCATGATCATATCGAATAAATAAATGCGGAAAATATAAATAAACAATAACGGTAAAGGCATAAATATTAAAGAGGGCTAACTAAGCATATGATGGGGAAGAGAATGACTAAGGGAACAAACATGAACGAAACATGATGAAGGAATCTGTCCAGTGTGTGCGCGTTCGTGTAGCATTCATAAACGCGTTCGAATGGTAAACAGAATGCAAGCATTCGAGTAGCATTTGATAACGCATTCGAATGATAAACAGAATGTCCGCGTTCGTATAGCGTTTGATAACGCGTTTGAACGAGATAAGACCTGATGCATGGTACAATAAAATGCATGTACGTTCAAGTAGCGTTTTGAGATGCGTTCGAATAGAAATGAGACAGAATGCATACGTTCATGTAGCTTTCGTGAACGTATTCGAATGGAATGAGGCATAATGCATACATTCATGTAGGACGAGATTGCCAAAATGGCATCTGAAATAACACAAACACATTTATGGATAAACAAATACATAATGTAGGACCTCGTGTGCTCGATAGAAACATTTCACATTCAATCGGGTGCACCTCGTCTGGCGGTAAAATATCATGGGAAAAGTAGCCTTTAGGTATTTCCCTCGAATAGAGGACCTTTAATCCACCCTAGTTAGCCCATGCAGACAAGAATGAAATGCATGCGTAAATAAAGCAATGATATGCAAATGGTAAATGTCATAATAAAAGGCGCGACAAAACATCATGGTAAAGGTAGCCTTCAGGCATTTCTCTCGAATAGGGGACCTTTAATCCACCCTAGTTAGCCCATGCACATTATATTACAATGCATATAAAATAAAGACAATAATAGTATAGGACCTCGTATGCTCGATTAAAAAAATCTCACATTTAATCAAACATACTTCGTCCGGCGCGGCAAAACGTCGTGGCAAAGGTAGCCCTTAGGCTTTTTATCCCTCAAAATGGAGGACCTTTAATCCAACTTGATTTGCCCATGCGCACTATATCATCATGTATAAATAAGTAACATGCAGAAAGTAATATCACACTAACGACTGAATCATGCTTAAAAATAAATAACATACTAACGACTAAATCATGCTTAAAACGCAAGGTTGGATGAAGCAAAACATGTGAATCTTTCAAGTGGTACGTGGCATTGTATCCCGAGTGCAAACCGAAATATCGTCCATTCGGATTCGGCTACGGAATTTACATCCGGGTTTCCATCCGATATACCACAAGAGAGAACACATATTCCATTCATTCAAGGACCACAACATGTATCAACAAACGACTCTCATGCAAATGAATTCTAATAAACAACAAAAAAGATGAGAATAAATAAGAAGGGTGCCCTCAGGTCTAACCTCTTAGGTCGTCTCTCGAAAGTGCGTTACACGGCCGTCGGAAGGGTTGATGCTCCGCAACTCCTCCGGTTCACTGGTCCACTGCTTTCGTTCGCTGCTTCGCTATTTTGAGTTGACATTTCCTCTGTTTTGCTGCTGTTTTCATTTATTTTCTGGTCACTGTTTTACGGTAAATAAGGGAATGTTTTTTGCATTTTTAAGGGGTATTAGGGCTGCTGTTTTAGGTGGTAATTTGGGTAGTTTCTGGGTTGTTTTCAGTGCAGTTTGTGGAGGTGATTTTTGGTGGTTGCAGGGATTGTTTTGGGCTGGGATTTTCGTTGTTTACATGGACTGTTTCAGTGATGATGTTTTCTGTTAATGAGGGGTTTTGGTGACGATGTTTTCTGTTTTAATAATTTCGGTGGTGAGGGTGTTTAGGGGTTATGGTTTCGATTGCTAGAGAAGAGGAGAAGGGATAATTATTTTTTTTGCTTCTTGCTTTTCGCCTTGGGTGTGAATGCTAGGTTATTTTCTTTTGTGTTTTTGTGAGAATGAGCAAGGGGTTCTAAGGTTCGTTTAGGCTTCTTTTTATAAGCAAAGGGTTATGGGTTACCTTGTGTGAAAAGGGAAAGGATTTGTGTAATTATGGGATATATTTTTAATTAGTGTGTGATAAGGAAAAATCTTTTAATTAGGGAAGTGATTAGATCTGATTTGATTTGTATCTTTTAATTAGGGAATGTGATTTATCTTGATTGGTGTTTGTTTAGGGAGGGGATTTGATTAGATTAGGAGGAGATTTGATTAGATTAATTTAGTTTAATTTGTGACATGTATTTTAAATATTTTATTTTTTTTTGGATGGGTTTTGGTGGGATAATTGGGCTTGGGCGTGAGGCTAGCAGCAAACCCCGAAGTACCGACCCGTTCGAACGCCGATTCAAATGCTACGAACACCCACAATCTGCTTGACGTTCGAACGTGCTCACGAACGCAGCACGAATGCGAAAGAAGTGAACATGTGAATTGAATCTGATGACATGCTTATTATGAATTTCCCCTTCCGACATTCGTTTCCCGCGACTTCCACAACCTAAAGAGTAGCGCCTCCGTACGAGACTCATCATCGGGAATTATATGCAAAAATGCAGTGCCTACAATAGGGTTGTCACTGTCACACACTGTAGAAGCCCCATCAAACTGGGGGCAACTGTAGACACTGCATTTTTACATGAGCCCGATAATGAGCCTCGTATGGAAGCACTACCTGAAAATTTACGGAAGTTGCGAAAAACGAATGCTGGAAGGAAATAAAACCTCCAAAATTAGCCCCTCATCGAATTCGGACTCACTAGCTAGCCTCAGATTCACTCAGTCTGCTTCTGCTTCAAACCTTAGCCTCAGACACGCATTTACCCCTACTTCAGACTTCCCATGCAGGCCATGCAATCGGCCCATGCAATCCATGCGGCCCAAAACCCCATGCACCCCCAAATCCCCTTCTTGCCAAACTTAACAAATATTTGAAATCCCCTTCTTGCCAAACATGCAAGATCCTAGACCCAAACTAGAAAGGATTCTCACTTCCTAATATAAGTGATTTGAGTTTTCCTTATAATTCCCTCAATTACCTTATATGGAAAGATACTTGAGAGAGAGAATTGGAAGGCCACGAATTGGAAGAAAATAAGCCAAAAAAAAACGTGGACAAATTACTTATTTGGAAGGAAGAAAACCAGCCGCAATTGTTGACCAATGAAAGAGAGAAGTCCACGCGTGAAAGAAGAAGAATTGGTGAAGGAGAGAAAGAAGCGGCAGAAATCTTTGACCAATTTAATAAGAAAAAGAAAGCTTTCACGTAGGCCCAAGTTTCCAATATTTCCATGTGTTACTAAAAAGTTGGAGACAAAGAGAAGAATTAAAAAGGAGAGAGAATGTAGTTGCAAACTTTGGACCAAATAAAGAGAAAACACACGTGGGCCCTAAGGAATTTAATTAGGTTTCAAGTTGCTTTGTGTATAAAAAATCATGTAAATGTGACAAAAAGGCCAACTCTACAGACGCGCGAAAAAAAAAAAAAAGCTCCATACGTAAGGCTACTGAACCGCGAAGGAGAGCGAGAGCAGTATGCAAGCAGATGAGAACCGCAAAGGAGGAGAAACCGAGTGAGAGAGAGAATCGAACCGAACCTTGAAACCAAGCTTCGATCCTTCCGGCGACGGCCTATCGCACTTTTGAAAAAGCAACTTAAAAGGTAAGACCTGATGGCACCCTTATCATATTTATTTTTATAGTTCCGGACGCTGCATGCCTGGCTGGACGTGAAATACCTCCAGTCGGGTATGCAAAGTTCTACATCAAAGACAACCAAATTTCTGGTCACATTATTTATTTCTTTGGCATTTCGTTATTTATCTTTTTTTTTTTTATCTATTTATTCACTTTTATTGTTTTATTATTTCGCCTTTATTTTGATTATTTTTTGTTCATGTTGATGATTTTACGTATATGCATAGTTATATGTTTTCATGTCTATTTTTTATGTCCGTTTACATTGCATTGATGATTATGTATGTTATTATCTCTTGCGGTATATCGGATGGAAACCCAGACGTAAATTCCATAGCCGAATCCGAATGGATGGTAGTGCGGTCTGTACTTGGGATACAACTCCATGTGCCACTCGGGAAATACTAATATATGCGTGATTAACCCCCCTTTTTTGTTTGCTATTTATTTATTGACGCTTTTCTTATTTTTGATTGTTTATTATAATTTTCATTATCGCATCTCGTATTTCTTAATTTAATGTGCTTTTGGAACTACGTTATTGTGATTATTATTTTGGTTGGGTATGTTATTACATTTTTATTCGCTTTTATGCATGAATTGCATTAAGACTTGGCTATACCATTGTGTGAACTCGTCCATTATACTTGTTAGACATTATGTCCCATAGCGTCACTGTTTGTAAATGATATTGTATTATTGTACAAAATTAACTATGTGATAATGAAATTGCCTTTTGCCGTTTTGTAATAATATTTACTTTGATTAATAAATGGCGAAAGTCCATATGATTAATACTGGATTGAGATGATATGAGACAGTATCAATCTATAAAAGTTTAAATCATTAAATATCCCTAGTCGGAGTAGTATCGAGATCGGACATCGATAATGCGGAATAGACTAGTATTGCGCTTGTGCACGTTGTGAGGGCACAACAGCATAGTTCTCATATATTTAAGTATTGGATACTTATGCAAGTGCAATAGGAGGTTGTGTTTTACCGATGGTACGGAAAACAGCTTCGCTCTGGATAGACCCCGCGGAATCCCATTGGTAGTATGTCTGCGTGTCTATGGGAGGCCGCATCAGGGTAGGTGTATATGGTCTTAACCTGAGACTTACATCGCTAGTACTTGCGACAATCGGTAAACTTTGGTTTTGGTGGTTGGGGACCCTAACCGGTTCTGTGTACACCTCTTCTGGGTTTATCGAGAATCGTAGTGTACTGGATGTGATGTCAAGATGGAAGTATCGCTTCAGACATATGGAGGTGATGATCACGCAGGACACAGAACTAGTACTCTATAAAAGGTTGCAACCGTCGGGACAATATGACTAGGTCAGGATTGTCTGATTTAAAGAGACTAGCTGCTTGATGTCCGATATATGTTTCGTACGGGGCAGACACATCTCCAGCCCCAGGCCTAGCATGTGACCATCCGATACTGGATCGATGTACGCAATACTACGGTATACTACGCTTGATACAGATCTTATATTCCTATAAGAATATTTCTGGAGAATTGGGTAGGCATGGCGCTTTGCTAGAAGCCAACCTTGTCTTGTAAATCGGTAAAGACGTAGTACGAGGTACGTACGTGTTAGGATTATCCGACGACCGTATTTACTGCCAAAATATCCGGAGATCTCTTGGGTCGCTTCCTGAAGATTCACCTATGATATTTGATCGGACTTAATTAATCTTGGATTAATTGCGGAGAAACTTTATCTTGGATAAAGTGCCTAATTTAGAGAGAGAACGATTAATTTGGAATTAATCGATAAAATTATTGTATTCGATATAATAATCGATATTCGATTTCGACGCGAAATTAAAATTAGATTTTAATTCGGGCATACGAGTTAATTTAGAATTAATTCGTTAGCGACGTAAATAATAATTTCGC
The DNA here is from genome assembly GCA_019454045.1 of Zanthoxylum bungeanum. NCBI lineage: Eukaryota > Viridiplantae > Streptophyta > Magnoliopsida > Sapindales > Rutaceae > Zanthoxylum > Zanthoxylum bungeanum. The sequence goes on from SKCR01040398.1 coordinate 21,733, forward strand.
CAGGCGCAATTATTTATTTAAATTCGGTTTAATTAACGTCGCGACGTAAGCTCGGTATTTCGGAAATATCGAACCCGAACGCGTGAGTGGACGTGGGCCCACTTTCATTGGGAAACGTGTGGGGCCCACATGACACTTGTCATTATATGCATTATTTAATTGATAAGGCATTGCATGGTGATAGTGTGCATTACACTCAAATGTTTTGCATGGAGTTTGAGTGTTTGACACTCTAAGCCATTGCATGGTTTGTGTCATAGATTTATTATTAATTTAATAAAATTATGGCATAAATATAAATTGATTTTTTGGTAAAACAAATAATATCAATTACACAAAACTCTTTCTCTCTCAAATTTCTTCACATTGCCGTGAACTCCATGGAAGGACAAAGGAAGATTTGATCTTCTATTCTCCATTTTTGCTAGCACAAGCAAGGGATCAAAAGAGGTGATAGGGAAACCATCAAAGAGCTTGGAATACAAAAGCTTGGAGCTTCAAGTCTTCTTCCTCCTCTTGGCCGAATCTTCCAACACTTGGAGCTTCCACCATTTGATCATCTTCTTCATCACATAGCTTTGTAAGTATGATTCCGCCATGCTTCAAGTCTTTTATATATATTCATTTATAGTATTTCATATGCTTAATCTTTGTTTGGGACATATTATAGTAACCAACAATGGTATCATTGAGCTAGGTTTAAGCATGAAATACTTTAGGTTAAAATTTGACAAAATTGGTTGAAGCAGTTCTTTTCTTGTGAATTTATGAATGAGTATGCTTGCATGTATGTAAAATGATGTTACATGGAATCAATTTTATGAAAAATGCATTGGATGATTTTTCCCCAAAATTTTGACCTTGGCCGAATGGGTGTGATAAATTGATTGAAGCATATTCTTGTGAAATTTGATGAATAAGTATGCTTGCATGTATATAGAATGATATTACATGGAATCAATTTTATGAAAAATGCATTGGATGATTTTTCCCCAAAATCTTGACCTTGGCCGAATGGTATGAAGAAATTGATATAAGCATGTTCTTGTGAAATTTGATTAATAAGTATGCTTGCATGTATATAACATGATGTTATATGGAATCAATTTTATGAAAAATGCATTGGATGATTTTTTCCCAAATTCATGCCTTGGCCGAATGTGTTGCTACTTGGAGTGGATTGGAATTTTTTTTGTGTTTAAGATCATTGGATGACTTAGAACGTGTACGGGACGTAGATTAATAATTCAATCGGATTGAAAAACAAATCGACACAAAAAACTCACCTTGGCCGAATACATAGGACATGTAAAGGAGTTGATTTTTGTTAAATTAATGTTGGACATTTATTTTTGAAAAATTGATGATTAATAAATTAAATGGGTATTTTTGAAATATTTGGTTTAATATATTAATCTTGGTATTACACTTTGATTAATTGGACTTTAATGTTTGGAATATTAAAATTTAATTAATGGGCTTTAATAAATTTAATTGGGCCTTATGGGCTTAAAATTGGTTTTATGGCACTTAAGGGTGATTCCTTATTTGGGCTTGGTAATTGGGTTTGACCCACATTGACCAAAGCCCAAGCCTTAATAAATCAATTCTAAGCCCATTTGACTTGAATTAAATTCAACATTGGATGTTAGTTGGGCTTTGAGACCCAATAGGATTAGATTTAGAATCTAAGTCTTTAAAGCAAATTAAAAGTGAAACATTAATTTGAATTAAATAATTGAATTAATTGAATTAGTATTGAATACGAATTAAATAAGATTTAATAAGTAGTTCGATATAATTCGCGAATTCGTACCTTATGTACTTATTCTCAATCGAGTTGGACTCGCGCAAAATCAAACCGTTGTTTGAACATTAGATGATCACTTTAACTAAGACTAATTAATTGGATTAGATTGGTTGTAAAAGCATGTCTTGTTTGAATATATATGTATGTGATGAATGAATAGTGTATATCGGATGGATATTAGAAGGAAAAGGGTAATTTTAGAAATTATTGTAAATTTGGAATTTATAAATTGGACCTGCGTGTCCAGCCTTATCTCTTTATCTCTTTGTATTCTCTTCTCACCTAATTCCCCTCAATGTAAATGAGGTTTCTCTTATTGTATTATGTAATTGGGTAGTTGTAGAATAGTGCTAGCGGGGAGAGGAAAGGGAGTGATTTGTTCTAGGAACAAGTTGTTTATATATCCATCCGCATATCACTATTAATTTACTTTACGCGCTTTATGATGTTTTAGAAGCATGCTTAGGGTGTATGATGATGAGACCTAACAAAGATAAATAAATTGGTTGCCAATTACGCGAAAATCCCTCAATTTATATTAAGCTAATATCCTTCCATTGAATGGTTCTTGTTCAAGATCCAAAGTTGGCATTGGTTTGTTTTTGACCAAAGTCAAGACCTTTGTCAACCTAGGATGTACTTGAATCATGAGAGTTTTGTTGCATATCGGTGTCTTGTCCAAATCGTGATTTTTATTGACCAAAGTCAAGGTCACTTTTTGTCCAACGACATTGATTACGAAACTTTCCTCGTCAATGGGTCCCGCTTAACCGGAATCATTAGGTTTGTTTTTTGGCCAAAGCCAAGGCCTAGTTGATTCGGAGGATATGGTTAGGAAAATGTATTGGATACATTGACATTATACATATGTTTCGGACTTGGATGTCCACCTAACCGGATCTAGGAATTGGATGAGATCCAATTGATCATGGAGATCTACCTATGTTAAATAGCATACAATTTTTATTGGCCAAAGTCAAGATTGTGTGTTATTTAACGGGATCCTAGCCCACTAGGAAATTAGATTTCCCGAGTTCTCTACAGAGGGTTAGAAACTTGAAGAAAATAGTGGGAGGCTATTATTGAATTTGCAATTTCGTTCAGATACTTAGCCTTACGCGTCTTTCAAATCATTTTCGTCAATATTTTAATAATTAGTTGGACTAATATATTGTTATTTTTTTGTAACAGTTTGACTGTACCCATAATATCGTTGACTTTATAGTTGGACTATAGTTGTCAAGATGATAGGCAAAGGTAATATCCGCGACATAATCATGGGCGATAATGTCTTCAAAGGGACAAACTTTGCCGACTGGGAAATGAACCTCAAGATAGTGCTTGGGGCTGAGAGGATACTGTATACTATTCAGAGACCTCTCCCGCCTGAACCCACTGAGCCACTGGAGCTAGAGTTATGGAAAACTCATAGTGACGATTGTGACCAAGCTCAGTCAGTTATGCTAGCTGCAATGACCCAGCATTTCAGACGCCAGAGATAGGGACTTGGATCCCTATAACATGATGGCAAGATTGCGTGATCTTCACCGCACCAATAAGCGGATGAAGAGGTACGAGCTAGTAAGGAAACTCTTCCGCTCCCGGATGACAGATGGCACATTAGTTGAAGCCCACGGGACTCAAATGATCGCCGATATTGATGAGTTGGCCAATATGGGAATAGTCTTGGAGGCTGAGCTGACTATAGATATGATCTTGCAGTCACTTCCTGATACTTGGAAACAAATCATAGTCAACTACAAGTTGATGGATACAGATGACACTCTTGGAGAGCTGTTATCTATCTTGAAGGAATCCGAAAGGGAACTCCTAAAGGGGAGCAAGCGCGAGGCGCATTTTGCATCGACCTCTCATGCGCCAAAGGGTGGCCCCAAGGCAATTGGAGGTGCAAGGAAGAAGAAGTTCAAGAAAAAGGGCAAAGGCAAGTTGACAGTGCTGCTTCTAGGAAGCCAAAGGACAAATCTCACGACATCTGCCTCAACTGCGGCAAGAGGGGTCACTGGAAACGTGACTGCCGAATGGGCAAAGGGCAGAAGGAGGATATCAAGGATGGCAAGGCTATCGCTTCTGGTATGTTTGTTATTGAGATAAATATGAATACTACTTCTAGTTTTAAAAATTGGATTTTTGATTCTGGTTGTGGTGCTCATATTTGTACTGATGTGCAGGATCTGCAGGATAGCAGGGTGCTGGCATCCGGGGAGATGGATCTACGGGTTGGAAACGGAACACCAGTTGCTGTTTTGGCCGTAGGGACTTTTGTTTTAGAACTGCCCTCAGGGCATGAACTTAAACTTTTGAACTGTTATTTTGTACCTAGTTTAACTAGGAATATTATATATGTATCCTTGTTAACCCAGCAGGGTTACACTTTTGTATTCAGGAACACTGGGTGTTATTTATATAAAAATGATGCAGAAATTTGCACAGCTGTTGCAAATAACGGTCTTTATATTTTGAATATAAATGAATCTCCTAAAATGACAAACAAAAGGCTCAAGAGAAATAATCTAAAAGATGAAGCTTATATGTGGCATTGTCGTCTGGGACACATCAACAAGACTCGCATATCCACACTTTCGAAGAGTGGGTACTTGGACGAATTTGATCCCAATTCATATGACGTCTGCGAATCTTGTCTTTTAGGCAAAATGCCTAAATCACCTTTTAGCGGTAAAGGTGAACGTGCCACAGAACTGTTGTCTTGTACATACTGACGTATGCGGGCCCATGTCTAGCCAGGCTAGAGGTGGATTTCACTACTTCGTAACCTTTACAGATGATGCATCTCGTTACGGTTATGTGTATCTTATGAGACACAAGTCGGAAACTTTTGAGAAATTCAAAGAGTTTCGACACGAAGTGGAGAAACAAACAGGGAAGAAGTATAAGACATACGGTCAGACCGTGGTGGCGAATACTTAAGTTATGAGTTTCAAGATTACTTGAAAGAATTTGGTATTCTTTCACAGTGGACTCCTCCTGGAACACCGCAATTAAACGGTGTGTCCGAACGGAGAAACCGCACCTTGTTAGACATGGTAAGGTCAATGATGAGTCGCACTGAGCTACCAATATCCTTCTGGGGATACGCATTAACAGTGCTATACTTATTTTGAATAAGGTACCGTCGAAGTCTGTTGAACAGACTCCATATGAGAAATGGACAGGAAGGAAACCAGGTTTCTCTTTCCTGAAGATTTGGGGATGCTGGGCATATGTTAAACGTTTGGAAGGTACCAAACTTGAACCCAAATCTGATAAATGCCTTTTCGTAGGATATCCTAGGGAAACCAAAGGATATTACTTCTATCACCCACAAGAGAACAAAGTATTTGTTGCTCTACAAGCATTTTTCCTTGAGAAGGATTTTTTAAATGCAGTGGTAAGTGGGAGGAAAGTAGAACTCGATGAAGATCGTAGTGATACTGTTCCTGGCAATGAATCATGACGGAACATGAACAGACCATCCGGGATGAGTCTGTACCACAAACTTCACATACACAAGGACCGCGTAGGTCGGAGAGAGTCAGAACAGTACCTGAGAGGTATGGTTTCCTGATCTCACCTCATGTAGATATTAATCTTATTGAGGATAATGAGCCGGCTACGTATGAGGAAGCGATGCAGAAATATCAATTCCGCTTTGTGGCAAGAAGCCATGAAGTCCGAGATGGATTCCATGTACGCCAACCAAGTTTGGACACTGGTTGATGCACCAGAAGGCGTAAAGCCTATTGGATGCAGATGGATCTTCAAGAAGAAGACCGACATGGATGGCAACGTACAAACGTACAAAGCTAGGCTTGTAGCGAAGGGGTATCGTCAACAATATGGTTGATTATGACGAAACCTTCTCACCCGTTGCCATGATTAAATCCATTCAGATAATGCTTGCAATAGCTGCATATTTCGATTACGAGATATGGCAAATGGACGTTAAAACCGCTTTCCTTAACGGAAACCTTTTGGAGGATGTTTATATGCAACAGCCTGACGGTTTATCGTACCTAGACTTGCAAACAAGGTTTGTAAGTTAAATCGATCCATTTATGGATTGAAGCAAGCATCACGGTCATGGAATCAGCGTTTTGATGAGATCATAAAGGAATATGATTTCGTGCAAAACGCAGATGACCCTTGTGTATACAAGAAGGTTAGTGGGAGAGCACTTACTTTTATTGTCCTTTATGTCGACGACGTATTGCTTATAGGCAATGACATTCCCATGCTGACGTCGGTGAAAGCTTGGCTTTCATTAAAATTCTCCATGAAAGATCTGGGAGAAGCAGCCTTTATTCTTGGAATAAAAATCTACCGGGATAGATCTAGAAAGCTGCTTGGACTCTCCCAGAGTACATACATTGATAAAGTGTTGAAGCGATTCAACATGGAACAATCCAAGAGGGGATTGGTTCCAATGGTACGTGGTATCTCTCTATCTAAGGACATGTGTCCTAAGACTCAGGAAGAGAGGGACAACATGAGTCGGATACCGTTCGCCTCGGCAGTCGGATCGATCATGTATGCTATGATATGTACACGACCTGATGTCTCATATGCTTTGAGCATGTGCAGCCGCTATCAGGCCGATCCAGGTGAAGGTCACTGGATAGCAGTTAAGAATATCCTTAAGTATCTTAAACGAACTAAGGATGCTTTCTTAATTTATGGAGGTGGAGAACTTGCGGTATCTGGGTATACCGATGCAAGTTTCCAAACCGACAAGGATGACTACAAGTCGCAATCTGGGTACATTTTTTTGTTTGAATAACGGAGCAGTGAGCTGGAAATCTTCCAAGCAAGATACTGTTGCCGATTCAACAACAGAAGCGGAGTACATCGCTGCATCTGAAGCAGCAAAGGAGGCAGTTTGGATCCGAAAGTTCCTAATCGGATTAGGAGTAGTTCCGTTAGCAGCTGAGCCCGTTCCATTGTATTGTGACAATAACGGGGCTAGCACAGGCTAAGGAACCAAGGTCTCATCAACGGTCCAAGCATGTTCTTCGACGTTACCATCTCTGATTCGGGAGATTATACATCGTGGCGATGTAAAGGTCGAGAAGGTCACATCAGATGACAACATTGCAGATCCGCTGACGAAGGCTGTTCTTCAGCAAGTTTTTGAACGACACATACATAGTTCGGGTATTAGATGCTTGAGTGACTGGCTATAGGCCAAGTGGGAGATTGTTAGACATTATGTCCCATAGCGTCACTGTTTGTAAATGATATTGTATTATTGTACAAAATTAACTATGTGATAATGAAATTGCCTTTTGCCGTTTTGTAATAATATTTACTTTGATTAATAAATGGCGAAAGTCCATATGATTAATACTGGATTGAGATGATATGAGACAGTATCAATCTATAAAAGTTTAAATCATTAAATATCCCTAGTCGGAGTATTATCGAGATCGGACATCGATAATGCGGAATAGACTAGTATTGCGCTTGTGCACGTTGTGAGGGCACAACAGCATAGTTCTCATATATAAGTATTGGATACTTATGCAAGTGCATAGGAGGTTGTGTTTTACCGATGGTACGGAAAACAGCTTCGCTCTGGATAGACCCCGCGGAATCCCATTGGTAGTATGTCTGCGTGTCTATGGGAGGCCGCATCAGGGTAGGTGTATATGGTCTTAACCTGAGACTTACATCGCTAGTACTTGCGACAATCGGTAAACTTTGGTTTTGGTGGTTGGGGACCCTAACCGGTTCTGTGTACACCTCTTCTGGGTTTATCGAGAATCGTAGTGTACTGGATGTGATGTCAAGATGGAAGTATCGCTTCAGACATATGGAGGTGATGATCACGCAGGACACAGAACTAGTACTCTATAAAAGGTTGCAACCGTCGGGACAATATGACTAGGTCAGGATTGTCTGATTTAAAGAGACTAGCTGCTTGATGTCCGATATATGTTTCGTACGGGGCAGACACATCTCCAGCCCCAGGCCTAGCATGTGATCATCCGATACTGGATCGATGTACGCAATACTACGGTATACTACGCTTGATACAGATCTTATATTCCTATAAGAATATTTCTGGAGAATTGGGTAGGCATGGCGCTTTGCTAGAAGCCAACCTTGTCTTGTAAATCGGTAAAGACGTAGTACGAGGTACGTACGTGTTCGGATTATCCGACGACCGTATTTACTGCCAAAATATCCGGAGATCTCTTGGGTCGCTTCCTGAAGATTCACCTATGATATTTGATTCGGACTTAATTAATCTTGGATTAATTGCGGAGAAACTTTATCTTGGATAAAGTGCCTAATTTAGAGAGAGAACGATTAATTTGGAATTAATCGATAAAATTATTGTATTCGATATAATAATCGAAATTCGATTTCGACGCGAAATTAAAATTAGATTTTAATTCGGGCATACGAGTTAATTTAGAATTAATTCGTAGCGACGTAAATAATAATTTCGCCAGGCGCAATTATTTATTTAAATTCGGTTTAATTAACGTCGCGACGTAAGCTTGGTATTTCGGAAATATCGAACCCGAACGCGTGAGTGGACGTGGGCCCACTTTCATGGGAAACGTGTGGGGCCCACATGACACTTGTCATTATATGCATTATTTAATTGATAAGGCATTGCATGGTGATAGTGTGCATTACACTCAAATGTTTTGCATGGAGTTTGAGTGTTTGACACTCTAAGCCATTGCATGGTTTGTGTCATAGATTTATTATTAATTTAATAAAATTATGGCATAAATATAAATTGATTTTTTGGTAAAACAAATAATATCAATTACCAAAACTCTTTCTCCTCAAATTTCTTCACAATTGCCGTGAACTCCATGGAGGACAAAGGAAGATTTGATCTTCTATTCTCCATTTTTGCTAGCACAAGCAAGGGATCAAAAGAGGTGATAGGGAAACCATCAAAGAGCTTGGAATACAAAAGCTTGGAGCTTAAGTCTTCTTCCTCCTCCTCTTGGCCGAATCTTCCAACACTTGGAGCTTCCACCATTTGATCATCTTCTTCATCACATAGCTTTGTAAGTATGATTCCGCCATGCTTCAAGTCTTTTATATATATTCATTTATAGTATTTCATATGCTTAATCTTTGTTTGGGAAATTATAGAAACCAACAATACTGGCATAAGTAGGGACCATTATGAACCCAACGGTTTGAGGTCTTCCCTTGTGAGGGGTGAGTGCGGCCTTAAATCTTTCCCAGCTCACACTGGGTGGTGACTCGTTTATTCTCCGGTTTAGTCCCGAACGGGCTAATCCGTACTCTATACGGGCTGCGAGCCCAACAATGTCATGGTCGCCGAATATCATAGGCATAATGATAACCCCGCTTTGCTCGTACATTGTCTCTGTGTCGAGTAGAGCTTTACTCACATAGTAGACTGGGAGTTGCCTTCCTTCTTCTTATCTTATCAAGACCGTACTGACGGCTTGCTCTGAGACTCCCAAATAGAGGAAAAGCCTTTCATTGTCAATAGGCTTTAAAATAAGAGGTGGGGAGTTTAAGTACCTCTTGAGTTTCTTCAAAGATTCTTTGCAGGCTGGGGTCCATTCGAAGTTCTTTGCTTTCTTGAGGATAGAGAAGAACAAAAAATGTTTTTCTGTAGACTTGAAGATGAATCAGTTTGTAGCTATAATCCTCCCTACAAGTTGCATGACATCTTTCGGGCTAGTTGGAGAGAGGATGTTAAGGATGGATTTAATCTGATAAGGGTTTGCTTCTATCCCTCGTCGAGTGACCATGTAGCTAATGTACTTTCCTGAAGCAACACCAAAGGCATATTTTGTGGATTCAGCTTCATGCCATATTTCCTCATTATGTTGACTACGTACCAGAAGTGCTCTAGGTGTTGCTCGATATTCAATGACTTCACCAACATGTCGTCTATGTAGACCTCCATAGTCTTCCCGATTTGCTATGAGAACATCTTATTGACGAGACATTGGTAAGTGGCTCCAGTATTTTTGAGTCCGAATGACATCACCTTGTAGCAAAAGAGAACATCTTATTGACGAAGGCTGTCATTTCTTGGTCATTTGGGTACATGGATTTGATTATAGCCTGAGTAAGCATCCATAAAGCTCAACAGCTCATGTCCAGCCGTAGCATCGACCATCGAATCAATATAAGGCAGCGGGAATGAGTCTTTTGGACAAGCCTTGTTCAAATCTGTGAAGTCGATGAAGACTCACCACTTCCCATTCTGTTTTTGGACTACGATGATATTTACAATCCATTATGGGTATTGTACTTCTTTGATGGCTCAGTTTTGTAATAGTTTTTATACCTCATCATCGATGATTTGGTTTCTTTCTGGAGTAATTTTTCTTCTCTTTCGCCTGACTAGAGGGTAGCCTGGGTCAACATGTAGCTAATGGGTTATCATCTCAGAATCTATGTCTGTCATATCTTCATGAGACCAGGTAAACTAGTCATGTCATTTATTGAGGAAGTCAATTAGTTCAGCCCGTAGTCTGTGTTCAAGGTATGCTCCAATCTGGGCTTTATGATCTGCATACTGGGGATGGATTTAAACTTCGTCGAGTTCTTCAATTTTAGACTGATCTTGCACTGCTCCATGCGATCCTTCCTGTAATTGCTACGCTGACTGAGACTTAGCCTTCAAAGTCATTTGGTAACAACTCCTTGAGGCATGCCGGTTCCGTTTGATATTATGGATACCCCAATTTGGTGGGGGAACTTCAACATTTGTCGATAAATGGAAGAGACTGCCCTCATATCGTGAATCCAAGGTTGACCAACATTCAAGTTGTAGGATGAGGGAAAATCCAAGACCAAGAAGGTGGTGATTTTATTGATCCCTCTGACGTAGACTATGAGAGATATCTCTTCCAAAGTAAACTTTTGCTCTCCACTGAACCCTATCAGTGCAGTTGATTGTTGATTGTGTTAGACAATTATGACCCATATCGTCACTATTTGTAACAGACATTGTGTTTTTGTATAAAATTAACTATGTAGTAATGAAAATGCCTTTTACCGTTTCGAAATTTATTTACTTTGATATATAAATGGTAGAAGTCCTTATGATTAGTTCCGGATTGAGACGATATGAGACAGTATCAATCCATAAATGTTTAATCATTAAATATCCCTAGTCGTAGTATTATCGAGACTGGACATCGTAATACGGAATAGACTAGTATCGCACTTGTGCGTGTTATGGAAGCGTAACAACATAGTTCTCATATATTTAAGTATTGGATACTTATGCAAGTGTGATAGGAGGTTGTGTTTACCGATGGTATGGAAACAGCTTCGCTCTGGATAGACCCCTCGGAATCCCATTGGTAGTATGACTATGTGTCTATGGGAATCCGATTCAGGGTAGGTGTATTTGGTCTTAACCTAAGACTTGCACCGCTAGTATTTGCGACAATCGATATGCTTTAGTTTTGGTCGTCCGGGACTTTAACAGGTTATGTGTATGCCTCTTCTGGGTTTATTGAGAATCGTAGTGTATTGGGTGTGATGTCATGATGGAAGTATCACTTCAGTCATATGGAGATGATGGTCACGCAGAGATACAGAACTGGTTCTCTAAAGGGTTGCAACCATCGGGATAATATGACTAGGTCATGATTATCCGATATTAAAGAGGCTAGTTGCTTGATATCCGATATGTGCTTCGTACGGGGCATACACTATTCCAGCCCCATGCCTTGCACGTGACATCTGATACTGGATCGCTATACGTAATACTACGTATACTACGCCTGACATAGATTGTATATTCCAGTAAGAATATTTCTGGAGAAATGGGTAGGCACGGTGCTTTACTAGAAGCCAACCATGTTTTGTAAATCGATAAGCACGTGGTACGAGGTACTCACTTTATCGGATAGTCCGATAACCGGATTTACTGACAACATATCCAGAGGTCTCTTGGGTCGCTTCCCAAAGATTCACTGATGACAGTTGACTCGATTAGAATTAATCTGGGATTAATTAAGAGAGAGAAAATTAATCTGGGATTAATTGAAGCATTATTTAATCTGGGATTAAATGTGTTCGAAAGAGAGAGAGCATGATTAATTTGGAATTAATCGGTAAAATAAATTTAATAGTTAAATTTGATTTTTCTATTTAATTTATTGACATGGGCTAAAATTAATATATCGGATATATTAATATGAATTGGATTTCATTACGAAATTAAAGTCGGACTTTAATATGAACGAACGGACTAATTTAGAATTAAGTCGTAAACGACATTCGTAATATATTTACGAGACATCGTTATTTAATTAAATTAGATTTAATTATTTAGCGACGAGAATTCGTTTAATCGGATTAAACGAATCCGAGCCACGGCAAACATTTGTAGAATCCATTTGAATTTTGAATTCAAATGTGGGGCCCACTTTAAATGTGGTAGTTGGGAGAGTGGTTGGCATTTATGCCAAACCATCTACTTTCCAACCACCTTGGAATGGTTTCGGTGAAACCATTTACCCAACCACCTTGTTTAGGTGAAAAGGGTAAATTGGTTTTTACCAAAAGGCATCTCTCTCTCTCATTTGGTAACACATCTCACAAACACAAACCCTAATCCATTTTTGGGCGTGAGCTTCCTAGTTATTCTCTCTTTGATTTTGTTGCAAAGTCAAGTTAGCTAGCACTTCAAGGAATCAACAAAGGTGATAGGGAAACAACTCAAAGCTTGGAATCAACACAAAGGTTGGATCTTGGAGATCTTCATTCACAACTCAAAGCTTGGAATCAACATAAAGGTTGGATCTTGGAGATCTTCATTCAAAATTATAAAGCTGAAATCCATTCGATGTAAGTAATTCCGCAACTTATAATGAATTTATGAACACCTTTTCTTGCTTATTAGATCCTTGGCATGTTCTAGGAACACTAACAATGGTATCAGAGCCAATTTTAAGCATGAAAATTTTAGGGTTCATGAGACTAAAATTTGGGGCTTTTGTGTTTTGAACATGATTGCTTCAAATTGATGATTTGAGCATGCTTAGATTATGTTAACTTAGAGTTGTGCATGATTAGATTTGAGAAATATTGATTGGATCAAAATTTTAAATTTCCCTCACCATGGCCGAATGTACTGCAGTCCACTGCAATGTGATTTTTTTGATTTTTACAACATTGGATGTGTTTAAAACATGATATAAATGTTGATTGTTGGTTTGATTAGATTGGAATAAAAGTCAATAATGTTTATGTTAAATTCAAGAGCATGTTGAGCATGAAATGATGTGTTTTGGCTTCAATTTGTGTTGAGCATAAATTGATGAATTTAGCATGATTAATTAAGTTAATTGGTATTTTGGAAATATTGAGTTTAATTAATTAATCTTGGCTAATACACTTTAATTAAAATAATTGTGATATTTGGAATATTATAATTATGTTAATAAGCCTTTAAATTATGAATTGGGCTAAAAGTGTGTATTTGGGCTTAATGGGCTTGGTTTGACCAAGTTTGGTTTTTGACTTTTGGATTGGATCCAATTGGGCCTAAAACCAATTCCATAAAGTCCAAATACATCACTTGGCCCTTTAAAGAATATAATTGGGCCTAATAGGCCTAAATTGATTTGTTGGCAATATGGTGATTCATATATGGCATTGGCATTTTGGGTTTGATCCATTATGGCCAAAGCCCATGCCTTAAGAATCAATTAAAAGCCCATTGGACTTTAATTAAAATGACATTGGATGTTATTGGGCCTTTGAGACCCATTAAGATTGGATTTGGAATCCAAGTCTTTAAGGTAAATAAATAAGTGTAAATATTTAAGTTGGAATTAAATTGGAATTAGTATTGAATACAAATAAATTGGATTTAAAGTTGTAGTTCGATATAATTCAAGAGTACATACTTTAAGTATTTATTCTTAAACGAGTTGGACTCGCGCAAATCAAATCGTTGTTTATACATTGGATGATCATTAATCAAAGATTAATTAATTGGATTAGATTGATTGAATAACATGCTTTGTATGAATACATGAATGTATTGTATGAATAATGTATATCGGACGGATATTAGAAGGGCGAGGGCAATTTTGGAAATTGTAATAAATTTATAATTTATTAAATTGGACCTGCGTGTCCAGCCTTTTATCTTCTTATTCTTTGTAATTCTCTTCTCACCAATTCCCCTCAATGTAAATGAGGTTTCTTTATTGTATTATGTTATTTGGTAGAAGTTAGAATAGTTCTAGCCAGGGAGAGGAAAGAGAGTGATTTGTTCTAGGAACAATTTATGACATATCCATCCGCATATCATTATTAATTTATTTATCGCGCCTTATTATGTTTTTAGAATGCATGCTTAAGGGTGTATGATGAAACATAATCAAAGATAATAAATTGGTTGCCAATTTACGTGAAAAACCCTCAAAACATATTAAGCATTTTTCTTTCCGTTAAGTGATTCTTACTCAAGATCCAAAGTTGGCATTGGTTTGTTGGCCAAAGTCAAGACCTTTGTCAATTGCGGATGTGTTTGAATCATGAGATTTTTGTTCCATATCGGTGTCTTGTCCAAGTCGTGATTTTTTGGCCAAAGTCAAGATCACTTCTTGTCCATCAACATTGATTACGAAGCTTTCCATGTCAATGGGTCCCGCTTAACTGGAATCATTAAGCTTGTTGTGCCAAAGCCAAGGCTTAGTTGATTCAGAGGAAAAAGGTTAGGAAAATATATTGGATATATTGGCATATATATTGTATATATGTTTCGGACTTGGATGTCCACCTACCGGATCTAGGAATTGGATGAGATCCAATTGATCTTCGAGATCTACCTAGTTAAATATCATACAGCTTGTTGGCCAAAGTCAAAGTTGTGTGTTATTTAACGGGATCCTAGCCAACTAGGAAACTGGGTTTCCCGAGTACTCGACAGAGGGTTAGAGACTCGCCGAAAAATAGTGGGAGGCTAGTATTGAATTTGCAATTTCATTCAGATACTTAGCTTTACGCGCTTTCAAAATATTTCGTCAAAATTATTTTATTAGTTGGACTAATACAATGTTATTTTTCTTATAACAGTTAGACTGTACCCAAATATCGTTGACTATATAGTTGGACTATCGTAGTCAAGATGACTGGAAAGGGAAATGTCCGAGACATTATCATGGGCGAAAATGTCTTTAAGGGCACGAACTTTATCGATTGGGAAATGAATCTAAGGATAGTCCTTGGAACCGAGAGGTTGCTATACACCATACAGACACCTCTTAGGCCTAAGCCCAAACCTGATCAGTTACTTGAGCTGGAGCTTTGGAAGACTCACAGTGATGATTGCGATACTGCTCAGTCTATTATGCTTATTTCCATGACTCAGCATTTCCGTCGACAGAACAGAGACTTGGATCCCTATAACATGTTGGTGAGGTTGCACGATTTTCACCGATCTAACCGAAGGTCGCAGAGATATGAGTTACTAAAGAAGCTCTTCCATTCACGTATGTCAGAAGGCATGTCTGTTGAGTCCCATGTGGCACAGATGATTGCTGACATAGATGAGCTGGCTGAGATGGGGATAGTCTTAGAGGCTGAGATTACCATAGATATGGTCTTGCAATCTCTCCCCGACACTTGGAGACAGTTCATCATAAACTATAATTTGATGAACACTGATGATACTCTTGGAGACTTGTTGTCAATTCTCAAGGAAGCCGAGAAAGAGCTGCAAACAAGGTTTGTAAGTTAAATCAGTCCATTTATCGAATGAAGCAAGCATCGCGGTCATGGAACCAACGTTTTGATGAGATCATAAAAGAATATGATTTCATTCAAAACGAAGATGATCATTGTGTATATGAGAAGGTTAGTGGGAGAGCACTGACTTTTATTGTCTTTTATGTTGATGATGTATTGCTTATAGGCAATGACATTCCCATGTTAACATCGGTGAAAACTTGGCTTTCATTAAAATTTTGCATGAAAGATCTGGGAGAGGCAGCCTATATTCTAGGAATAAAGATCTACCGGGATAGATCTAGAAAGCTGTTTGGACTCTCCCAGAGCACGTACATTGACAAAGTGTTGAAAAGATTCAACATGGATCAGTCCAAGAGGGGACTGTTACCAGTCTCACATGGTATCACTCTATCTAAGGACATGTGTCCTAAAACTCAAGATGAGAGAAACAACATGAGTCGGATACCATTCGCCTCGGCAGTCGGATCGATCATGTATGTCATGATATGTACGCGACCTGATGTCTCATATGCTTTGAGCATGTGTAGTCGCTATCAGGCCGATCCAAGTGATGGTCACTGGATGGCGGTTAAGAACATCCATAACTATCTTAGACGAACTAAGGATGCTTTCTTAGTTTATGGAGATGAGAACTTGAGGTAACTGGGTATACCAAATGCAAGTTTCCAAACTGATAAAGACGACTCTAAGTCGCAATCCGGGTACATATTTTGTTTGAACAACGAAGCAGTAAGCTGGAAATCTTCCAAGCAAGAGACTGTTGCTGATTCAACAACAGAAGCGGAGTATATTACTGCAGCTGAAGCAGCAAAAGAGGCAGTTTGGATCCATAAATTCCTAATTGGATTAGGAGTAGTCCCGTTAGCAGCTGAGCCCATTCCATTGTATTGTGACAATAACGGGGCTATAGCGCAGGCTAAGGAACCGCGGTCTCATCAACGATCCAAGCATGTTCTTCGATGTTTCCATATGATTCATGAGATCATACATCGTGGTGATGTGAAGATCGAGAAGGTCGCATCAAATGACAACATTGCAGATCCGCTGACGAAAGCTATTTCACAGCAAAAGTTTGAGAGACATATACATAGTTCATGTGTTAGATGCTTGAGTGACTGGCTATAGGCCAAGTGGGAGATTGTTAGACAATTATGACCCATAGCGTCACTGTTTGTAAAAAGACATTGTGTTTTTGTACAAAATTAACTATGTAGTAATGAAATTTCCTTTTACCGTTTCGTAATTTATTTACTTTGATATAGAAATGGTAGAAGTCCTTATGATTAGTTCCGGATTGAGATGATATGAGACAGTATCAATCCATAAATGTTTAATCATTAAATATCCCTAGTCGTAGTATTATCGAGACTGGACATCGATAATACGGAATAGACTAGTATCGCACTTGTGCATGTTATGGAAGCGTAACAACATAGTTTTCATATATTTAAGTATTGGATACTTATGCAAGTGTGATAAGAGGTTGTGTTTACTGATGGTACGGAAACAGCTTCGCTCTGGATAGACCCATCGGAATCCCATTGGTAGTATGACTATGTGTCTATGGGAATCCGATTCAGGGTAGGTGTATTTGGTCTTAACCTGAGACTTGCACCGCTAGTACTTGCGACAATCGATATGCTTTAGTTTTGGTCGTCCGGGACTTTAACAGGTTCTGTGTACGCCTCTTCTGGGTTTATTGAGAATCATAGTGTATTGGGTGTGATGTCAAGACAGAAGTATCACTTCAGTCATATGGAGATGATGGTCACGCAGAGATACAGAACTGGTTCTCTAAAGGGTTGCAACCATCGGGATAATATGACTAGGTCATGATTATCCGATATTAAAGAGACTAGTTGCTTGATATCCGATATGTGCTTCGTACGGAGCAGACACTATTCCAGCCCCAGGCCTTGCACGTGACATCTGATACTGGATCGCTATACCCAATACTACGTATACTACGCCTGACATAGATTCTATATTCCAGTAAGAATAGTTATGGAGAATTGGGTAGGCACGGTGCTTTGCTAGAAGCCAACCATGTTTTGTAAATCGGTAAGCACGTGGTACGAGGTACTCACTTTATCGGATAGTCCGATAACCGGATTTACTACCAACATATCCAGAGGTCTCTTGGGTCGCTTCCCAAAGATTCACCGATGACAGTTGACTCGATTAGAATTAATCTGGGATTAATTAAGAGAGAGAAAATTAATCTGGGATTAATTGAAGCATTATTTAATCTGGGATTAAATGTGTTCGAAAGAGAGAGAGAGCATGATTAATTTGGAATTAATCGGTAAAATAAATTTAATAGTTAAATTTGATTTTTCTATTTAATTTATTGACATGGGCTAAAATTAATATATAAGATATATTAATATGAATTGGATTTCATTACGAAATTAAAGTCGGACTTTATTGTGAACGAACAGACAAATTTAGAATTAAGTCGTAAACAACATTCGTAATATATTTACGAGACGTCGTTATTTAATTAAATTAGATTTAATTATCTAGCGATGAGAATTCTTTTAATCAGATTAAATGAATCCGAGAAGCGGCAAACATTCGTAGAATCCATTTGAATTTTGAATTCAAATGTGGGGCCCACTTTAAATGTGGTAGTTGGGAGAGTGGTTGGCATTTATGCCAAACCATCTACTTTCCAACCACCTTGGAATGGTTTTGGTGAAACCATTTACCCAACCACCTTGTTTAGGTGAAAAGGGTAAATTGGTTTTTACCAAAAGGCATCTCTCTCTCTCATTTGGTAACACATCTCACAAACACAAACCCTAATCCATTTTTGGGCGTGAGCTTCCTAGTTATTCTCTCTTTGATTTTGTTGCAAAGTCAAGTTAGCTAGCACTTCAAGGAATCAACAAAGGTGATAGGGAAACAACTCAAAGCTTGGAATCAACACAAAGGTTGGATCTTGGAGATCTTCATTCACAACTCAAAGCTTGGAATCAACACAAAGGTTGGAACTTGGAGATCTTCATTCAAAATTATAAAAGCTCAAATCCATTCGATGTAAGTAATTCCGCAACTTATAATGAATTTATGAACACCTTTTCTTGCTTATTAGATCCTTGGCATGTTATAGGAACACTAACATATTGATTTTGTATAATTCTGCTCCCATGTCTGTTAGGGCATTGGTGAAGATGATGTTGGCTGATGATCCGATATCGACCAATACTCGCTTGATCATGAAGTTAGCAACTTGTAGAGAGATTACCAAAGTGTCGTGATGAGGGTTCATTCAGCTGGAGTTGCTTTCATCTATGAATTAGATTGTCAAGTCGGTGAACATCCCTTCAATCGACATTTCCAAGTGGGGCTTCAGTATCGTAGCCATCCTCTATGTCATTTGGCTGTTGAGTAAGAAACACCACCGACTTCAGATCCACCTGAAATGAAGTTCACTGTATTGTTGATTGATAGTGGTGGCTGTGGGCCGTCACCACATTCATCTATGTCATCTCATCGGGCCAACGTAGTTTTACCTTTATCTGTAAGTAAGTCTTTGAGATGTCCCTTATTTAATAGCTTCAGAACTTCCAACCTCGGGGCTACACAATCTGCCATTGTATGACCGTAGTCTCAATGAAACTCGCACCATCTACTTGTGTCCTTCTTGATAGAACCGTCTTTGGAGCATGGCGACCATTTTACTGCATTCCCCATCTTCTTGAGGACTGAGACCAGTTCACCTGGAGAAATGGTGACGTTGTAGTCTGGAAGCCTTGGGATATTGTAAGAAGTTTTATCTTGGACTCTCTATGGTAAGGGTCGGCAGTCAAAATCTTGGTTAAGAGGGTGATGGTCCCTCATTTGATGAACCATTCTGTCTGTTGATCGCAGACCATTGCGAGTGAATTCTTTATGTCTTTTGGGAGGATTCATCATTCTTTCATTTTGTACATTAGAGGGACCTTCTCTCTTCTTATTCCTTTTATCTTCCTCCAATCTGATTTCGATTTGGGCTCGGGTCATCACTTGATCCATAGTGTAGCAACAGACATTTGTTAGCTTCTTATAAAGTCCACTATATGTTAGTAGCCCATTCTCGAAAGCTTCAATAGCAGTCGTCTGGTGGAGATCCATAATGAATATCCTCTATTTGTTGAAACTTGCTACGTAGCCTCGTAAAGATTCTCATTTTCGCTGTTGAATTACCTTGAGGTCGTCTGTGGTTTTCTCAAGTTTACAATAGCTAGAAAAGTTCTTCATAAACTTATCAGATAGTTCTTGATACGACCCAATAGTCTGATAAGGTAGATTGATAAACCAGGTGAGGGCTGGGCCTGCCAATCTCTCTCTAAATCCTTTACACATTCCGGCTCCCAATTGGTGAGGAGCCAGACTCGTCGATATCATCTTGTATTTGTAATGGTCCGTGGATCCATCATACAACTTCATATCCGGTGGGGTGAAGTTTCATGGGAGTTCAATTGAAGTGATGGTCCCCAAAAAAGGAGTGTCTGAATTATGTCGGCTCTACTTTTGCTTACTGATAGTCTGACACAAGGTAGGTTGGAGATAATTACTTTTTTGAACTCCTATATTTCCTTATGCTTGGAGCAGGTGACTTGTTGCGCTTGGTCGGTTGGAGTGATGTGTTAGCTTCTTTGGTGATGGTCGTATGATTGTGGATTATCGCTTGCCACATTGTTTAATGCTTCTAAGAGATTGGATTGAATGGTAGGATTGTTGGGGCGGTTACAGCCTCGCGCCGTTGGGAGGTTGAGGAAATCTTCTCTAATTGCATCCAGAGATTCGTATTGGAGCTTCGTATAGCTAAGTTTTCTTCCTCCAATGCTCATAACCGTTCTTGGAGATTGGCCAATTAAGTGGCCACAATTTCTAGCGTATGCTCGCTACTTAAAGCCATGAGTAGCTTTGTTTGAAAAGATCATAGACTAAGAGATCTTTGGTTGCTATAAATCGCTAAGGTCCCAATGTGGGCGCCAAATTGTAGAAGCTGGTTTTCACCTGATGTACACAATCGAGAATTTATTTGATAGGGCACTAGCGATCTTGTAAAACAAAGTTAGAGTGAGCAGAAAGTGCCTACCCACCGGTGTGGTGGGCGCCGTAGGCACTCCGATGCTTAAGTCAGTAGTGAAGACGAGCGGTAAAAAAAAGAGTAAGGTCTTAGGTTACCTTGACCTCCATGGACTGCCATAAGGGCGGTGGGCCGGTGTTTAAAGGGTGAGAGGCTTTGAGAGCTCAAGTAGGAGTGCTTAAGCTTAAATAAGTATGATTAGGCTTCTATATATAGGTTAAAGAACAGTCTATTAGTTGGAATATGGACCGTATTTATGATGGTGGGCCCAACTAACATTTTAAACGTTCATCTTTCGGTATTGTAGCAGCTAATTATATGGAGAATAATTTAATTATGAAGTGATGTTTTTTGGTTGAGGAAGTGTTGGAAATTGGGTTGCAATACAGGTTTTGACTAAAATTGGGCCTGGAAAGTGAATTGGGTCTTCCGCCCAAACAAAGTCTGGATACTGTTTAGAGGATTTGGGATTTATTTGTCATTTGTAAAGAGGTGAAAGACGATTATGCCCTTGGACCAAATTTGGCCAGTACATATCTCAGCAAACATCCTCATCAAAATGTCTAACGCCTCCTATAATGATCGTTCCATTTATTTATGCCTATCATCCATTCTCTTCTATCACTCCTCGATCTTCGTCTGACCATACTCTATTGCAAATACACAGTCACGTAACAAAGTGACTAACAGATCACCTAGAAGATGAGAAGAGTGAGATAGGCCAGCGCCATTAGAGCCTTATGGTGGATCATTAGTAACATGATCAACCTGTGACGGTTGGTTCTGTGTAGCACGACGACCTACCAAATAGATAAATAAAAAAATTTAAATACTCGAATCACTATCAATTTTTATCATGAAAAATATGTATCATTTTTCGATACCGGTCATGAAAACATCGCTTGCTTCTGTACAATATAGGCTTTTCCATCGCAGGAATCCCTGATTAATAATCGTCAGATGCTCAAAGGAGACCACCTTCTCATCCAAATTCTGCTAAAAATACGACATGAGCCGAGTGATGACCATGCCATGGGGAATGCTTGTTCTACTATGGGCATGAACCTGAAACCATTGCCCTATAATAAGAGCTCTTATGTCCACTATGTGGCCTTGTAAGGAAAAATATATTCTTAGGATTTGTTTATAATACAAAATATAAAAATAAATTAATATGTACAATATAAAATATGAAATGTAGCATACACTCTAGAAAAGGATTTCTACAAAATTCACCTCATCCTAGTGGCCGATATGCGGTAAGTTGAATGATATCTTCTATACCCGAATGCCTAATTTGATGTGCCACCTCCTCAACGTGGAATCAACCATAATAAAACATAGTGCACTCACTCTTAGTAAGCCTCGGTCCTTGCACCCTACCAATGGAAGCTCTCTGATCAAACCATGCTTTGTACCGCCAGCCATCATGGGGCCCAAACTGTATACCCTCCACAACTAGACACCTCAATACCCGCTTCTGAATCATTTTTAGATCGATGTTACTGATGAAAATCCAATATAATCGAGCATACACTAGGGCTACTAAAGTATAAAGGTTGTCCAATCCCATATTGCGTAGTAGATTGATCTATCTATATCCCATAATATCTTCGATTGAAGTACTCATTGTCTGGGAAGTAATAAGGAACAACACCAGTCATAACTTCGAAGACAAGTTCCGATTTCGGAGAAAGTTTTGAGAAAACTTCGGATTCCTAAGTAACATCCGAGAAAAGTTTGTATATCATAAGTCTTGAAGGATAACTCAGATATTGTTTTTCGTATTATGTTCACTTAGGAGACCTTGGACTTATATAGTCTTCAAACTTCAGAGATCTGAACTTATTATTTCGTATATCCGAAGTTATAACTTCAGATCTGAAGTTTTAAATAACAAATTTAAAAAAAAATTAGGGTAGGCTTTAGAGAATTTGGATTCTGTGAAATCTACTTCTGAGAAAATGGTCATTTTGGTAAAACTCGAATGTTGTGGCTCATTTTGATAAATGAAAAATTCTTTTGGGCTAGTTTTGCCAAAATCCTTTTTTTTTTTAAATTGAAAAAGAATTTATTTCATAATAAAAGTTGTTTCAAAAGATTGCGTTTAAGATTTCCATACAAAGTTCACATGAATAGAGATAGTTTTCACCGTAATATATTTTTTGTCCTTGCTTGTTTTGGAGTGCTCAAGTGAGAAGTATCAAGAAGCCCGAAAGAACTTTGGCTATAATTTCATTTGTAAGGCACTGTGGTGGGGTCAATTAGTTCTTAAGGACATAAGAAAAAATTTTCGACTTGATTTTGTTTATTAACACAATTTCAATATATTGTTCTTTGCAAAATTTATTTTTCCTTTTCAAGTATTTAACTTAGGTAGGGTTGGAAGGACACAGAGTCGTGAAACTGACATAGTTTTTCCCCTATAAAATGGACTAACTCATTGAATACAATGCTAAAACATGTTATGTAACATCAACATCATATATATGTCGAATCTCCATAATCCATCTCAAAAGGATCATCCATGATTAAACATATATACAACAATTTATCAAAATTATGCTTTGTACCTGTATCAAAATAATACACCCGTGTGGGGAAGACATGTCTAAATCCCTCCTCTCAAAAACATATCAAAAGACATTTTACTGTTGGCACAACCTTTCTCTACTAACAGAATATTATGAAGAAATAACATAAGATAAAATAAAGGATCTACTATTCTTCTGAACCTGTAAAATGAAGAAAGGATTAAGCTTATACTTAGTGCAATGGATTATAACTCAGTACTTGTCACAGCCTAGATCACCTGATCGGTAGAAGACGGCTTAACCAACAGCTGAACCCCTGATATGCACCTATTGACTTACTGATTAACATGCATGAATGTAATACAAACGTGATCATGCAATGATAAGGCTTGCTTAATTATCCATAACATGCATACATAACATGAACATGATTTTACATAAACCTAACTTGATCATGAAACATACATATATAACATGCAATGTGAATATAATACATGATTACAACAAATTATACAAACATGTATATATATATATAAGGCCTCATGGCCTAACTTTTTATGTTCTTAAATTACGTGGCCCGACTTTAACTTTGACGATCGTGGTGTATAATGACTACCGATGGGTCTTGTTCTTAGGGATATGCCATATACCCAACTTGTGGATGGGCTATATGTATATGTATTGACAATATTTTCATTAAATAATAAAATGGCAATCTTTATTATACGTGTCTTACATAAATTATATGAATCATCAAACATTGTAATAAAGCCCTTGGAGTAATAAGATGATGGCTTCCACGCCTTATGAGAATCATTACTCTCAAATGTTCCTAGTCATAGTTTTGTGATTAATCTGGGCATTCACAAAGCGGAGAGACTAGCATGATGATATGATCCGCCCTTAAGTGGGGTAGCCGATCTCATAGGCTACTAGTGGAGATCCGTCCGATTTGTGTATCACATGGATGCATGAGTTGCTCATGTCCATCGAACTGACCGCCGAAAGTTTTCACATGGAGTGTTTATCCCATGTGTTTGTGAGAACTTTCATGTATCGATTGTATGACTAGTCCTTAGACTTGAGGTCTTTACAATCTTATGTGTGGATCAAATGACTTTGACATTCTCCTACCCCGGTTCAAAAGATCCGGTCATAAGTGTATGATTGGGTCATTTGTTGAAACACATGAAGTTTGTAAAGATACAACAGAGAATCGCCACTCTCTCGGATAATATTTTCTTATAAGAGTAGTATTCCAGTTCGTGGGTTGATATGTGTGATCAGTGCTTGAGACTGTGGCCGCAGCGGAAGAATCATATGAGATTCTTGGGTTAGCATGATTCATGACACTATCAACATCATACTTTTGACTATATGGGTAGACATTTTCCATACCCTAGGTCAAACGGTGGGGATACAGTGAGGCGAGGAACCGTATCATATGTAAATCGCATACATAATGGGTATATATCTTTCCTTCTCATATGGGGGCCATGGCATGTTGCTAGATGTCAACCTTGGTCATTGAAATCGAACGACCATCTAATCAGAGGATAATTTATGTTCGATTAAATTATCACGATTCATTTCATGTCCAACTTGAGGGGAACCCAAAAAGTCACACACAACAAAGTCGAAATCAATGGTTAACAGTGCACAGTACAAATTTAACAGTATATATGATTGCTGTATGAATTGTTCATAAATGGTTCAATGTGTTTAATTATTGAACATATCATTTATGAGGTTCCAAAGTGGCTTAGGGATTGGTGAATGACGATAGGGGCACTTTGGGAATTGGAAAAATGAATAAGAAAATAAATAAATAAATAATAATTTGCGTTTATTTTTTTATTTGTTTTGAATTCCAATTCGGCCCAAACTCATATTAGGGTTTTATAATCTCATTAAACCACTAAATTAAGATCCAACGACTAAGATTTAATTAGCATTTATCCCACATCGGATTCTTAATTAATTTTGTTGTCTTTGGAGCACCTATATAAACCCAAAGAATTCTTTACAAATTTTTACACCAAAACCTTTCATATATTGGGTTTATATAAGTGAGCAACTCTAAATTTTAAGAGTAAGCCACTGATTTTGAGGATCCTTAAGTCTAATTATAAGTGAGCAACTCTAAGTTTTGAGGATTTGCCTAGGCTAGCACCAAGGGCAAAATACCCGTGCACTCAAGGCATAGTCTTGCCGTTGAGTTTTGGCTTTGGTGTGTGCACCTTAGGAGGCCACACACTTGGGTGGCTCTTTGGAACGTGGAAGAGCTTGCTGAGTTCGAGAAAAGCTTGTAGATTGGAGGGAGGACTGGAGGAGTCTTTGGTTCAAGTAAGTCTTTTTCTTTCTTTATTTTTAATTAGAGTTCTTATGATAGTTAGCATGTTTAAGTTTATGTTCTTTGCATGTTTTAAGGTATTTTCCTAGGCTAGCACCAAGGGCAAAATACCCGTGCACTCAAGGCGTAGTCTTGCCATTGAGTTTTGGCTTTGGTGTGTGCACCTTAGGAGGCCACACACTTGGGTGGCTCTTTGGAACGTGGAAGAGCTTGCTGAGTTCGAGAAAAGCTTGTAGATTGGAGGGAGGACTGGAGGAGTCTTTGGTTCAAGTAAGTCTTTTTCTTTCTTTATTTTTAATTAGAGTTCTTATGATAGTTAGCATGTTTAAGTTTATGTTATTTGCATGTTTTATGAGTTTTTATGCTTAGAATATATAGTAACATGCCTAGGCTTGTAGAATAATCAAAACAAATGGGTCTTGGATCTAACCTAAACTATACATGAATCATGAAAACATAACATAAAAAATGAAAAACTTAATTTGAAACTTAACGTGATTGACACATGAAAGACGTGGCTATGACTTGAATGATACGAAAACATAAGCTGAAACCTTCTAACATGGATTGAAAGGATAACATAAACTACACTCAGAATCATGACATGAAGATGCATCTACATGACCTGAACATGCATAATCCTGACCTGATTCTGCAATTACATGAGCTGGACATAAATATTTAGAAATATGACATGCATGGTTGAAGCTGTAATATAACATGACATGGATGCATAAATTATGAAACGAAGGTAAACATGTAAACATGAAAATTATAACAAAAAATATATAAAACATGTACATGATCTGAAAACATATAATGTATACATGAAAACATAATCATTATCTTAATTATGAAAATGAACGTGTCTGAAATTTGTATCTCATAAAGCTGAATATGTGTACTAAAAATATACATGTGTAATGATTGGGATTGGGACATCTCCCCCGCGTAGCCATACGTACCAAGATTGGACTGTCGCCCCTGCATACGCTCGCACATGGCCTGAAAACATGAAAACCACAACAGTATAGTAACATGGGGGCATGAAACCTACCTTGCAGAATCAAATACCATGTTGGCAGGGGAATGTGAACATGAACATGAACTTATGGGGTGATTAGTACCCCAAGGTAAGCAAATTTGGGATGCTAAATATGAGGGAACGACACTAAACTGGTGGTTTGAAAATAATATATATGCTTATAAAATCACAAGCAATGTGAATAAGTTCATGTCACACACATCACTGTGAAAGCGTTCCAATGGTTTAGAACTTCGTTCTATGGAATGATACAATGTCTACTCAAATTATCTTCCACATAAACTTCACATTTATGTTGGTTATCTATGGTAAATTTAGGTATAAGGTCTATATTAATTAACTACGCATTGTATCCTAATTAACATGTCCTAACCTTCTATGTCATACATTCTATGACTCAATAATATAAGCAGAAGTAGAAGCTTTATTATTATTTACGCTATTTCACATCACAATCATTACATTAAATTTAAAAAGCCATTCTATGAGGCACCCTTTACTAACATATACATCATTTTTGGTCAATACAAATTTATCAGAAACAAATACAAGCTAAAAACTATTCTTACTCAGAAGAGAACCTTAAACTAAGTTCTTTTAAATACCCAGAACATGCAAGACATTCTTCAATGTAAGCTCCTTCCTGGATGTCATCTTCAGAACCACCGTTCTATTGGGGCAGTTGTGGGACCCCTAGGGTTGGATCGGTGCCCCGCGCAGTGGAAGTGGTTCTAGCCCATGGATATCAATCATGGATGTATTTTTAAATAATTTAATAGAATACTATATTTCATTACGAGTGTATAAGAAAAATCGGGGTTGAATCGGAGTCCGAAAAATCAAGAATGGGAGAAAATTAATTTCGGCGCTTTTTTGTTTCATTTGTTTTGATTTTCATTGTTTCCATCAGCTCTCTGGAAAGAGAGCTGATGGAAATAGGATATTTTACCCCAATTGCTTTCAACCTTCCCTAAATACTTCCAAACACCAAAAATTAATTTTTAACATCAAAACAACCATCAACACATATTATAGAATAAAATCATATTTTTTAAAATATCAAATATTTTTACAAAACATAAATTTATTCTAAATACGCACATGCGTAAATTGTGAATTCAAAACACAAACCAAATTAGAATCCCACAACGAAGTCACTTAAAGGTGGTCAAGTGATTCTAGAATGGTAGTCATAGCTCCAAGCTATTATCTAGAGTTTCATATTCTAATTTTATATTTATGTCCAACATAAACATTTTGACTCAATCATAAGCATATTGTGTTTATGCTTCCAAAACATCCATACACAATTCATTAGCCTAATTTAAACATCAAGCTATGTTATTATGTATCTAATACATAATACATCACTATATGCTTCATTAATGAAAACAACTTATTAATGAAAACATAGCTTTAGAGAAGATCAAACTTACCTAGTAAACTTGATTGCAAGATCCAATCTTCTTCTCCCCGTTGAAATGTTGTAGATAACTTTTAACGTTATCGAGCTCGACTACAAGATCCAATCTTGATTCCAATACTAGCAAGCTTGATTCCAAGATCTAATCTTGATTTCTCATTGTTGAAATATTGTAGAGAACTTCCAAAGCTTCTCTAAACACTTCTTTTACTTAGGCTAATATTTCTAAATCTTGCTTATTTTAGCTTTGACAAGCTTAACTTTCTTACGTTCAAGCTTGATTAAAAACTTGCTTAAGCTTGCCTTTTATAGCAAAACTTATGCAATTTTTAATTAATAAAAGACTAAATCAACTTTTAGGTGGGCTTAATCCAATTTGTCCAAATTTGTATAATTAGGTGTGACTAATCACCTTTGTCTACCACTTTGATTTAATCTAATTAAACAAGACATAGTTTAATCAATGGATTAGTTCCATGTATACCACTTTGATTTAATCCAATTAAATAAAGCCAAATGCGCCTATTATTACATATTTATAATTACCAATATATCATCCAATAGTAGAGATATTTATGAAATTCCAACAAAGCTCTTGTATGATTTTGGATTAATCCAATTAATCCAATTGGGTCAAAGTAAATATTAATGTTATCCAATAACACTTAATATTTCAATTGATAATTATAATATCAAATATGATTTATTACCAAACTTTATCGCATATCCAAGTGCTCAATGAGTACACTTCATATTGTGGGACTCCCTAAGTCCAGACACGATTGTCATATAAAACTATCATATATGTACGTAATTCGGCCGCCATCGAATTCGCGAAGAACACAAATGACCTATCTGAACTATACAAGTCGAGGTCATCATATATGTTTAACAATCCATTCTTCATAGGCTATCCGCGTTGTGCTTAGGAAACATAGATAACATTGCCAAGATTCCAAGGCGCACATCTCATGTCGACATGTCCACGATTTTTACAACTAATCAGAACACCATTTCTTATATATCGTAATATCCCCCTCCTCAGAGATGCTACCGGGAGGGAATAGGCCGACCTATCCCCCTGAGCCTTTGACTTTCAGACTATGATCAACATTACTAAACTCATTTCAAATATAAACTTATGCATGAGACCATTGCCCAACTCAAGAACATAATAAATATTTTATTACTTTTATCTGTGTACTCAATAATACTTTTATTTACAACTCCGTTCATGGACACCTTGACTTATTACACACGTAATCAGGACTATACAAGTATCTATTACATGACTTTACTTCGATTATAACTGAACTGAAACTCTGACTTGACCTGATGGACTCAACAACCTAGTGACTGCCATCAGTATCCATCCTCTCGAGTTCATCCTCCGGGAATACCTGCAAAATAGAAACACTAGGGTGGGGGGTTAGATCGTTTGAACGACCTAGTGTGTGAATAGTTTAAAAACGAAAATTAAAATACTTTACAAAACAATTATTTATTTTTGAAATCAAAATCATCTTCAAGATAACAATCTTTTCTAAAAACTCTTTCATATTTGAAATACCGATCTCTTTTTGTGAAACTATCTGGAAACTCTTTTATGTCTGTAAAACTTTGAGTCTTTCTATAAAACTGAATTCTTTCTAAAACATTTTTTTGTAAAAATTATTTTTCAAAATCTCTTTTACAAAACCATCATTTCTAAAAACCATATCTCTGAAAATTTGACTCTGAAAAACCTAACTTATAAGAGCGTTACATCTCGCCGTCCCCCTATATGCCTAAACTAGTGGTCTTGGGGCGTTACGTCTCGCCCTCACCCAAGCCACTAAACTAGAGCTAGATGTGCAGATCAATGATATCATCCCGACTCTGAATCTAGGGTCTAGGGGATTTACGTCTCTCCGTCCCCATAGCCCTGAAATATAGGCGTTACGTATCATCATCCCCTAGTCCTGCTTTACATGTGCACATATGGTATCCATCAATACCAGTAACCGCAAATTCCAATATCTGTACCAAGTAACATCTGAGGTGGGTTTTTCTCTAATGCCTACAAAAATCATCAAAATCATGCTTTAAAAATCATCACTTTCTAAAACATTTCTCATTCAAAAACATAATTGGAAGTAAACTTGGCTAACACCGTAAGTGCTCAAAAATAAGTCTTGATTCAAAACAAATCAGTAAATATCAATTTGAGAAAAGGGTCCACTCACAGATTTGGAATCTAGCTGGCACTACATTGTTTCACCAAGGAAATTGCGGTTCCTATGATGATCTATAATTGATAAACTTAATTAGTGTACAAGTCATGAAATTATGCTTGTAACATGACATAATGCATGTATATCTGTTGATACGAAATCCTCAGGGTGGCCTCAAACATCATGTGGGAAACAAAAGGGCTTCTCCAAACACGGCGTCGCGATGTTGGCCTGATTCCAGGCCAATATTCAACTCACTACTAGCATATTCAAAAATACAATACAAACACCCCACACTTTGACCTTCACATAAGCACTTTTTTGAACTTTAAAATCTATACATGTTATACCAGTATTCCACCATCAAAGCAACTCTCTAACCTTAATTTAATTCAATATCTAGAATTTCATAATTTAACATCTATACGTGCTAAAATTGTCATACCCACAACTATACCAGTTGAATCATCAATCTCCAATAACCATACTTGATCTATATGGGAAATTTATACCAATCCAATCACTAAAAAATATTACTGATGTATGTGACGTTAATGAATATATATCTGAATTCTTCTAAGCTAGTGCCCTCACATCTCTAAAGATACTTGAGTCTACTATAGTTAGGTTCCATCACGTTATACCTTAACTCTGGGTAAATTTATGCAAGGGCAATTGATAAGTGCGGTTTATACCTACTTATTCCTGTATTTTTAGCTTATTATTTTGTTAGGTTTCATATCATTTTAATGCATTTTGTAGTTTCTTTTAAGTGTTATTGATATGAAGCATTATAACATGGATCTTGAGGCAAATGGACTTGTTTTGGGAGCTTACAGAACCATCGAAAGTAGGCGGGAAAGAAGAATACGGAATAATCACTATCCTGAAAATTTGTCCTAGCTTCGCAACGCCCATTGTAGCGACACATAGACAGGATGTCACATATAAATTTCCTGAGGATTTGGCATCATAACGCCAATTCTGGCATCACGACGTTGCGACAGATGTCAAGAAACATCAGAAATCATTTTTATATATTTATTTTATTTATTTTCTTTTAAGGAAAATTGAGAAATAAGCAATGGCAGCTGAAAATATAGAGAACAACCCACGTCAGGTGGCAATCCAAGAGCACTTTAAACTAGTAATTACCGATAACTATTCTGGGATTGCGCACCCACCAATAATTGCCAATAACTTTGAGCTGAAACCAACATTGATCAACATGGTGCAAAAGAACTAGTTTGGGGGTTCAACTGTAGAGGATCCCAATGTGCATTTAAGGATGTTCTTGGAGATGATATATACCATAAAGATTAATGACGTGGCTAAAGAGACCATCAATTTACAAATGTTCCCATTCTCTTTAAGTGATAAAGCGAGGGGTTGGCTGCAATCTATACCAAACGGGAGCATCATGAAGAGGGAGGACATGGCCACTAAATTTCTTCCACGGTTCTTTCCACCAGCTAAATTAGCCTAACTGAGAAGGGAAATAAACATATGTAAGCAGTTGAAGATTGAGAACCTATATGAGGCATAAGAGAGCTTTAAAGATGTACTCAGGAGATGCTCACAATATAATTTTGAAGACTTAGTTTAGATTCAATTATTCTACAATGGGTTGAATGGTCCAAACAAGACCATAATAGATGCATCTGCTAGAGGAACCATATTCAAGAAATCTTTTGAAGATGCATATGCTCTGCTCGAGGAGATGGCAATTAACAATTTCCAATGGCCAAGTGAACGCTCTATTGTGCCTAAGGTGGCTGGTATATATGCGGTGGATCCTATTGTTGCACTTATAGCTCAAGTGTCATCCCTCATGACTCATCTAATAGTATTGACCAATCAACAGGGTCAATCATCTATTGAAGCTGCTCCTGCTAATAGAATGATCTTACCTGACGGAGGATATGAGCAAGTCCAATATGTAAACAATCAGAACTTCAACAACTATATAGGCAATCATATGCCTAACTATTATTATCCGAACTGGTCATATACTAACATAGAAAATGTCTTGGAACCTCCTTCTTTCTTCAACAATCAAAGATCAGAGAAAAAACCTTCCCTAGAGGTCCTTATGAGCACGTTTGTTGCTAAAAATTCAGAGAGGTTTGAGAAGAATAAGTCGAGGCTGAATAATATTGAAACACACATAGGCAATATCTGAGCAATAATGAAGTCTTTAGAAGTGCAGATTGGGTATATTGCTTATTCCATGACTAATCAATAGAAAAAAGGGATTTCCTAGTAATACTGAGGTCAACCTTAAAGAGAAATGTCAAACCATTACCTTTAGGAGTGTGAAAGAGATTAGAGATAGTCCAAGGACTTAGGGAGTAAAGACAAAGAAGCGGTACTTCACGAGGAAATAGTTACAAAAGAATATAACAGTGCAGTAGCCCCTCTATATAAACCACATCTCATCTAGAAGATACCTTTACCATATCCTCAGTGTTTTCAAAGGAAGAAATTGGATGATCAGTTCACCAAGTTTCTTGACATCTTAAAGAAGATCCATATAAACATCCTATTCACAGATGCTTTAGAACAAATGCCAAACTATGTGAAGTTTATGAAGAAGATGATGTCCAAGAAGAGGAAGCTGGCAGATTTTGAAAGAGTAGCACTCACAAAGGAGTTTAATGCCATTATACAGAAGAAACTTCCTCCAAAGCTGAAGGATTCTGGCAGCTTTATCATACCTTACACTATTAGGAATCGATGTTTTGGCAAGGCGTTATGCGATTTGGGTGCTAGTATCAATCTCATGCCCTTATCCATCTACAAATAGTTGGGTATAGGTGAGGCAAAGCCAACCACAGTTACATTACAGTTAGAAGATAAATCCCTCACCTACCCGAGAGGAATAGTAAAAGACATGTTAGTTAAAGTTGATAAGTTTTACTTTCATGCCGACTTCCTTGTTCTTGATATAGAGGAAGATCATGACATATCAACCATCATTGGGAGACCTTTCTTGGCAACAGGTAGAATGATCATTGATGTGTAGAAAGGTAAACTGACAATGAGAGTTCAAGATGAAGAAGTCACCTTCAGTGTTTTTCGGGCCATGCCAAGTCCTCAAGGTGATGAAGAATGTCGCAGGATAGATATTGTAGAAAAACCAGTTGCAATAGATAGTGTCCATGAGTTAGACATGTCTCCATGTATTCAAGCCAACCTACAAGGTAAACCAGGAGTTAAGCAAACAATGAGCGCAATTAAGCCAAACAAAGAAGATCCTCCGCAACCAGACCTAAAACATATCCAAAAATGCCATATAAAGGGAAAATCAAGAGTTAATGCTCGCCTAAAGATGATCCCTAGAAAGCTCAAAACATGGTCGAGTCAATTTTGCCAAATGTATAGCAAAAAATT
Organism: Zanthoxylum bungeanum; assembly: GCA_019454045.1. NCBI lineage: Eukaryota > Viridiplantae > Streptophyta > Magnoliopsida > Sapindales > Rutaceae > Zanthoxylum > Zanthoxylum bungeanum. The sequence goes on from SKCR01040398.1 coordinate 55,336, forward strand.
TAAACCATCAGTAGACCCTGGAGGACCATCCATAGATAAATTACCACAACCAGCTAAGCAAGCTTTTTCATTTCATAATCACCAAGAAGAAACCCCATGAGATTATTCGGTCTGCTACATTGAAGCCACCGTGACCACTTGGGTGGTTGTGTCTGGATGAAGATGTTAAACTTAACACTAGTAGGGAGGCAACCATTGCATTTGTTTAATTTTATTTTTCTTTACTCTATTTTTATTTTATTATGTGCTATTTACTTGTTTATTAGTTTGCATATGTATTTATGCAGGTAGTAGCGCAACCCACACAGCCTACGCTACTAATGTCTGACCTGTAGGAGCCTGATCAACTCCATGCATGGTAGCGGGTTTCCTCACTCTTGTTTCTTTATGTTTATCTTACATTGAGGACAATTTAAGTTTTAAGTTTGGGGGTGTGTGCATGTAGTGATAGTTCCTATTATTTTTTTGTTTTTTTTAAAAAAAATTATTTTTTCAGTCCTACATAGTAAATCATATGTCCAAATAATGTGTTTGGTTTATCTTAGGATGAAATCTTAGAAATAATAAGTGCCCAATTTACTTTTATCTGATGCCTTGAGTAGGTGATATAGGTTAGACTCGTAAGCACTTAACAATAGGTTTCTAGCAGTAAGAACTTAGATAGTTGGCAAAATAACGAGTTGAAGAAATTATTTCATGATGAATGATCGTTTGCTTAGATGTCTATCTCGATTTGCTAGTGTTATGATGTATGGTATGGTTAAAAACAAAAGAAGAGGGAAAAGAAAAAAAAGAAGAAAAAAATTTAAACCAACTATAACCGATAAGCGTGAAGCTACCTATTGGCGAGTGCTAGAACCACCATGAGGAGAAATGCTACCTTAAAGGGTAGGTGTGTTAAAAAACGATGAAATGAAAAAACAAAAAGAAGAAAAATATCATACTATATTGAGCAAAGAAAGGCAATTACATAGCACTTTTGAGACATCTAGGTTGGTTTGACCCATCGGATCTAAATTTTGAGACGAAATCATTGAGTTGGCTTCCTTAGGAGTTTAGCTGTGACAAGACCGTTACACACACATACAGTGAGTTTGGCTTAGATAATTTATTCAAGAACTTGGATTTTAGTTGCATTGAGTACTTTGAAGGTTCTCTGATTTCATTAATAGGCATTTCTTAAGGACAATATTATGTGCAAATAACTACTAGGAAAATTTTATTTTGTTTGTTTTATATTTTTGCATAATTGTATGTGTGTGAATGATGTTTATGGGTGTCATTGTTGTAAGCCGTCACGAGACTATAACTCATCCACTAGGACCGCCTAGGGGTTCAAAGGCTTGTTGCATACGCTAAATGCAATCACGATCCCTACGAAAGTGGCCTAGTTAATTTTGTTACTTTTGTTTGTTTATTTTTTATTTAGCCGTTTTCTCGGGACTAGCAAAATCTTAAGTTTTATGGTGATTGATAAGTGCAGTTTATACCCACTTATTCATGCATTCTCAGCTTATTATTTTGTTAGGTTTCATGTCATTATAATATATTTTGTAGTTTCTTTTATGTTTTATTGATAGGAAGCATTGGAACATGGATCTTGGGGAAAATGTACTTGTTTTTGGAGCTTACGAACGCATCGGAAGCATGGGGGAAAACAGAATACGCAGAAATCACTATCCTGAAAATTTGGCCTGGCATCGCGACACCCAGACAAGTTGTCACATATAAATTTCACGAGGATTTGGTGTCACGACTCCAATTCCGGCGTCATGATGTTGCCGCAGACGTCCAGAAACATCAGAAATCATTATATTATAAGAAAAAAGACTCTAAGACTTTCCTATAAATATAGAAGCTCGTCCAAAACCCTAAAGGAGGAGAAAAATACACAACTAAGGAGTTCAAAACATATTTTAAAGAGATCCAAATAGGAAGATTGAAGAGTGACAAGAGGAGATGAAGGCGGTGATGTCCAAAGACGAAGGGATTCGATTCAGATTTTATCTTATAGTTTCTTTCTTTAAACTTTAATGATGTCCATTATGTTCTTGATCATATTTTCATTATTTTTATCTTTGGTCATGAACTAAATCTATTATTATAGAGGATGATGTAGCCTAAGCTTGAACCTATGTATTGTTTGCAATTTGAGTTTTATGAAGTTTTTAATTCAGTTTATTTATATTCTCATGTTTTAATGCTTCTAATTTATTGGCCATAAATTAAGATGATGTATATTTAGAATCTATCACTCGGGAGAGGGGATTTTGAATAGGATCTAAAGAATAACCCATGAGATTTATAGAGTTCGGGAGAATCTATAATCCATTTGAAGTCATTAACAAAGAATCACAGAGCGTAATGAAATGTTAATTACTAGATTTTTATAGGGATATCACAGTCGGTAATTGATAATATTTTCACTCAGCACTCGGGAGAGGGAGTTAGAATAACTTAGGATTCTTGACTTATAAACTAAGATACTAAATAATAATTGATTGACATAGCAATTACATAGGGGATAACTAGGTGAAATCAGACTTTAGAATCTCTCTCATCTTGGTTTCTCCTAATTAAACGTTTTAATATCTTGTTTATTTAGTTTTTAATCTTAATTTAGTTGCTTTCTAAATAAATTTAGGTTTATCAATTATATTACTTAGTGATAATTTGATTACAATCCCTGTGGGTTCGACATTCATACTCATTTTTTACTAAGACTTGACACCGTATACTTATGGTACGATAATCTAGCAACAGTAATCCTTGGCGCTATTACAAATGATCATACTTGATACCTTATTGGCTCTAAATGCTTGATCTGATCCAATGTTCATTCTCATAGTTTTAACTATTTAACTCTCTATTTGTCCTCGCTAAGCTTCAACTGCTTATCGGCCCCGTCCTTCCAGTTCTTTTATCTCAGACTATATGTGAGGCTTAGGTCCTCACGGTTCTTGGTCAAATTCTCCATGTAATTTTAGCTTACTAGTGTTCTTACCGATGCCTATTATATTTAGTATACACGGTACCTATATTGGGCTTAATTGTATGTATACTTGTGTTTAAACTGTATTCTCTTCTAACATAAATATGGTTAACTATCATTTGCACTAGCTTGTTCTATTTTCCTTATTGCACTAAGAATACCCCACTTTTAGTTATTTCATATTCTAGCTCTATCAAGTGTCGTTATGGTCTCAACAATATCATATACTTGTTTGTCGTCTATACATTATACCTCAATAAATCTATTTCAGTTCGTTCTTTGCCTTATTTCTTAGTTAGGTACGTTGCATGGGAACTTATGGGTTATACTCGCTACATTTCTTCTATTTCCTATCTAGTGGAATTTCCAGCCTCATTTCGACGCTGAGAAAGCTTGTTGTTGTGTACTTTACGATTCTTGTGGAAAGGTATGATATTAAGCATTTCTAGTCATTCCATAGTTCTACTGAACTTCACCATGGAAAGTCTATCTTAGCACTTATGCACTTCTGTCATTGTTTATCTAGTATTTTTTTCTATTATTATCTTATCTCGTCAGTTCCACCTCTAAACATTTTACTTGATGTCGTTTTTGTCTTCTCTTATGCTCTATTCTATGCCTAGAACTTCTATAGTCTATGCCTCTGTCCATTTATCTGAAGGATATCATCTTTTTACATGTCTCTTGCCATACATTACAGGTTAATGTACTACACCATGAATTTACTTGTTCTTGGGAGTATCATTGGGACGAATATCATGGTTCTTCATTATTGTTGTCGTCTAACGAGTGTTGGGAATGTGGGGTTAGTCTTGAAGTATTTTCTGATTGTGGTGGTCTCAATAGCTACCAGTGTTGTAGTTACACATGCTGCTAATTATAATCTCATGACTCCTTTATTTACATGTCTTCAACTTCACTCCTTAGTTATTTCCAACTATTGACCATACTAACTTTTACTGAGAATCTTCTCAAGGTTCATATTTTTCCAAAATCCTATCATACTCTCTTTGTTATTCTTCCTTATGAAGTCTTGCTCTACTACTTATATTTATTTCTTATCTCAATTTCTTGAATCTCTTAAGACCTTCTTCTTTGGAAACTCTATCTTTATCGACATATTAGGGCATCACTACTGTGTCTTGGTTTGGGTGATGTTCTCTACTAATTTTTCCTCTCTAGTATTTAGTTGAAAGCTCTATATAAGTCGTGTTTCTTACTTCTGGGGGTCTTTATCTGCGTTGTTTACTCTGGCTCCTTACTCTTTTGAGTCCTTACTTTCTTGAAGGCTATGCGTTCTACGACTTGGCAAGTCGCTTCTTCTCAGTTTGGCTAAACATACCGTGAATCCCAATCACTCTATCTCATACAAGATATTACTATCTCATGATTCTCATCTAGGTTCTGTTGAAATCCTTGGTTCGACGATCTTGCTATTTCATGATTTGTCTATTCTTTCAAATGCTCTTTTTTTAATTGTTCAAATCCTTACTAGGCTCTAAGTTGGGAGGTGAATACAGGTTTTATATGTCTGGTTAGATGTCTGCATATTTATTAGGGTTGGGGCTACTGGAAAGAAGAGTTATCGTTCATTCTGTTGGGATCTGTGTCAGTTTCTCCCTTTCTATGGTTCCCATATTCTTAGGTCTTCATTTTCATTAATGTCTTTAAGTTATGTTATCTATGTTACTATATGTTTCGAACTTTCTTGTCACTTTTCGCACCCTTCTTTATTATTTCTATATCTTATCTCTTAACGTTAAGCTGTATTACCGAGGCTAGTGGTAATTCATTCTTATTAACTATTTTCTAGATCTCTATTCTCTACTATTGCTCCAGGCTACAACTATGCCCTTTAACATTACTATTCATATTAGTACTTTTGCTAGCTCTTAAGTATCTCCAATCTCATGGGTCTGTCCTTTTTGAACCTACATGGACTTTTACTGGCATTGGTCTGATTTAAGGGTTCTTACTGTTGGACAATTATGACCCATAGCGTCGTTATTTGTACAGATCATAGTGTTGTTGTACAAATTAACTATGTGACAAATGAGATTGCACTCTTATCATTTGTGATTAGATCACCTAAATATATAAATGATGAGAGGTCCCTATGATTTGTTCCTGGACAGAGAATGATATGAGACAGTATCAGTCCACGAAGGATAAATCATTAAACATCCCTAGTCAGAGTATTATCGAGATTGGACATCGGTAATGCGGAAAAGACTAGTATTGCACTTGTGCACGTTGTGAGGGCACAACGGGTATAGTTATCATATATTTAGGTATTGGATACTTATGCAAGTGCGGTAGGGGTTGTGTTTCACCGATGGTATGGGAAAGTTTCGCTCTGGATAGACCCCGCGAAATCCCATTGGTAGTATGACTATGTGTCTATGGGAGTCTGCAATCAGGGTAGGTGTATTTAGTCTTAACCTGAGACTTGCACCGCTAATACATACGACGATCAATATACTTTATTTGAGGTCGTCCAGGGCTTTAACCGGTTCTGTATACGCCGATACTGGGTATATTGGGAATCGTATTGTGTTGGGTGTGATGTCAAGACATAAGTATCATTCCAGTCATAGTGGAGATGATAGTCACGTAGGATACGAAACTCGTTCTCTTAAATGCTCGATCTATCGGGATATTATGACTAGGTCATGTATATCCGATTATAGAGACTAGTTACCAGACATCCTATATGTGTTTCGTACGGGGCAGACACAATTCCAGCCCCAGGCCTTGCACGTGACTATCCGATACTGGACAGAAATACACAATACTTCGGTATACTACGCTTGATATAGATCACATATTCCTATAAGGATATTTTCCGAGAATTGGGTAGGCATGGCGCTTTGCTAGAAGCCAACCTTGTCTTGTAAATCGGTATAAACGTAGTACGAGGTACTTACGTGTTCGGACAGTCCGACGACCGTATTTATTGCCAACATATCGGGGATCTCATGGGTCGCTTCCCGAAGATTCACCGATGACGTATAACTTGCACTATAATAATCTGGGATTATTAAAAGAGAGAGAAAATTAATCTGGGATTAATTACGGAGATATTTTATCTGAGATAAAATATTAATTAAAGAGAGAGAACGATTAATTTGGAATTAATCGATAAAATAATATATTCGATATATTATGCGAAATTAGATTTCGACGCGAAATTGAAATTTGATTTTAATTCGGGCAAACGAATTAATTTAAAATTAATTCGTTAGCGACATGAATAGTGATTTCGCTAGGCGTAATCATTTAATTACGACGCGACGGAAAATTTGTTAATTTGGAATTAGCGAACCCGAGCCCGAGAGTGTTTGCGAGCACATTCGCATTTCGAATTCGAACGCGGCACGCAAGTCACATCAAGCGTCAAATCGCTAGTCGCATCAATTGTCAAATCTCTTGTCACTTTGAGTGATGTGACATGACATGTGTCACTTTATTAAAGTGAATAGATGTGATGTGAATATGATGTGAAATGATGGAAAGCTTTATTGCTTTTTTACTTTTTGACTTTTGAATTAAGTAATATATATGTTTTATTTAATTTACTTGGTAATGTAATAAATATATATATTAAAGCTTTATCTTCTCTCTCTCCAATTTAGGGCATACGGTTTTGAGGAAACTGTTTTTCCCTCCCTTTTCTCTTCTTCCTCTCACGGCTTGGAGCCACTACTTCTCTTCATTTTGGTTCGATCAAAACAAGGAAGAAGATCAAGTGCTAGCACACATGAGTTGATACAAAGGTGATAGGGAAGTGTTCTTGTGAGCATGGAACCATCTTTTGAAGCTTGAAGCTTGGAGCTTCCATGGAGTCTCAATGGCCGAAAATTAGAGGATTTTCACAGCCCAAAAACGTGCAGTCCAGCAGCTCCAAGGAGGCCAAAACCGAGCTTCAACATGGAGGAAATGGGTCTTGTTCTTCCTAGCATCAAACCATTCAATGTGAGTATGTATTCCGCCTTACTCCTTGAAGTATTCATGCGTTTTTCTTGCTTGATTTCATGATCTTGGGACCTAATTAGAAACCAACAATGGTATCTATGAGCTTTGATCAAACATGAAAAAGTTAGGGTTAAAATTGGGTAAACTCAATTTGAGCATCAAATGGTTAAATTGTTTGATATAGTATGCTTGAATGAGGTTGAATTGATGTTGTGCATGATCAATTTCAAGAAATTTGGTTGGATCCTTTTTCCCCAAATTTTGGGCATGGCAAATTGGGTAAAATCAATTGAAGCATGATTTGGTTGAATTGATTGATTAAGTATGCTTAAATGTTGTTGAATTAATAATTGATTGGATCAATTTGAAGAAATTGTGTTTGGAACAAGTTTCCCCAATTTTTTATGTTGGCCTAAATTGACAATTTGGGTAAACTTGATTTTGAGCATATTTTGTGAAATTGGATGAATGAGAATGCTTAAAGTATGTTTAATTTAAGATTGATTGGATCAATTTGTTGAAATTGTGTTTGGAACACACTTTCTCTCCAATTGCTTATGTTGGCCGAAAATTGAGACCCTAATATCTTGGTGAATTTTGTTTGTTTGATCATTGGATGACTTGAAACAAATGGGTAATGTTAATTTGAAGTTCAATTGGATTGAATTTTGATTTGGAACAATTTTCCCCAAATTAAAGTAGGCTTGGCCGAATTCAATTGGATATGAAATTCATTATGTTTTTTTGTATTTTGATTCATTGGATGAGTTTAATTGATTTGGGAAATGATGATTATGGATTCAATTTGATTGAAATCGAATCGGATTGAAAAACCCCTAATTGCCGAGACTTTAAGCATGTAAATTGGGTTTGATTTGATAAATTGTGTTGGACACTATTTAATGTAGAAATGCATGATTAAGTATGCTAATTGATGTTTTAGAAATATTAAATGGGTGGTTAATTGTGTATTACACTTAGTTAATTATTATGAATTTAGAATTTTATAAGTTAATTAATGTTAGACATTATGTCCCAAAGCGTCACTGTTTGTGAATGATATTGTATTATTGTACAAAATCAACTATGTGATAATGAAATTGCCTTTTGCCGTTTTGTAATATTATTTACTTTGATATATAAATGGCGAAAGTCCATATGATTAATACCGGATTGAGATGATATGAGACAGTATCAATCCATAAAGGTTTAATCATTAAATATCCCTAGTCGGAGTATTATCGAGATCGGACATCGATAATGCGGAATAGACTAGTATTGCGCTTGTGCACGTTGTGAGGGCACAACGGCATAGTTCTCATATATTTAAGTATTGGATACTTATGCAAGTGCGATAGGAGGTTGTGTTTTACCGATGGTACGGAAAACAGCTTCGCTCTGGATAGACCCCGCGGAATCCCATTGGTAGTATGTCTGCGTGTCTATGGGAGGCCGCATCAGGGTAGGTGTATATGGTCTTAACCTGAGACTTACATCGCTAGTACTTGCGACAATCGGTAAACTTTGGTTTTGGTGTTTTGGGGACCTTAACCGGTTCTGTGTACACCTCTTCTGGGTTATCGAGAATCGTAGTGTACTGGATGTGATGTCGAGATGGAAGTATCACTTCAGACATATGGAGGTGATGATCACGCAGGACACAGAACTAGTACTCTATAAAAGGTTGCAACCGTCGGGACAATATGACCAGGTCAGGATTGTCCGATTTAAAGAGACTAGTTGCTTGATGTCCGATATATGTTTCGTACGGGGCAGACACATTTCCAGCCCCAGGCCTAACATGTGATCATCCGATACTGGATCGATGTACGCAATACTACGGTATACTACGCTTGATATAGATCTTATATTCCTATAAGAATATTTCTGGAGAATTGGGTAGGCATGGCGCTTTGCTAGAAGCCAACCTTGTCTTGTGAATCGGTAAAAACGTAGTACGAGGTACGTACGTGTTCGGATAATCCGACGACCGTATTTACTGCCAACATATCCGGAGATCTCTTGGGTCGCTTCCCGAAGATTCACCAATGACGTATGATTCAAACTCGATTAATCTTGGATTAATTACGGAGAGACTTTATCTTGGATAAAGTACTATACATAGAGAGAGAACGATTAATTTGGAATTAATCGTAAAATTATTATATTCGATATAATAATCGAAATTCGATTTCGACGCGAAATTAAAATTAGATTTTAATTCGGGCAAACGAGTTAATTTAGAATTAATTCGTTAGCGACGTAAATAATAATTTCGCTAGGCGCAATTATTTATTTAAATTCGATTTAATTAACGTCGCGACGTAAGTTCGGTATTTCGGAAATATCGAACCCGAACGCGTGAGTGCACGTGGGCCCACTTTCATTTGGAAACGTGTGGGGCCCACATGACACATGTCATATTATGCATTATTTAACTCTAATGCATTGCATGGAGATAGTGTACAATGCACTCAATGGTTTTGCATGGAAATTGAGTGTTTGACACTCTAAGCCATTGCATGATTTGTGTCATAAGTTTATTATTAATTTAATAAATATTATGGCATAAATATAAATTGATTTTTTGTAACAAAAATCATTCAACTCTCCTCTCTCTCACATTGCCGAAACTACATGCAGTTTTGGGCTCTCCATTTCTTCATTTTTGTGGCAAGATTTGAAGAAGTTGTGCATTCAAAATCACAACAAAGGCTAGCACCTTCAAGGGATCATACATAGGTGATATGGGAAACTAATCCTTGAGCTTGGGAGGATCAAACAAAGCTTGGAGCTGCACTTTCCACCTTGGCCGAATTCATCACTGCACAAAGGAGAAGTTTTCATTTCATCAACGCATCCGCATTCCGATTTTTGTGAGTATGATTCCGCCATACTTCAATATTGTTCATTCATTTTTATATATATTTTGTTTGCTCTTGTTGATCTTGGGGCTTGGTAATAGAACCAACAATGGTATCATTGAGCTTAAAGAGCATGCAAATATATTAGGATGTTATTTGGGGAAAATTGTATGAAGCATGATTTGATGAGTTTGCTTGATTAAATATGCTTAGATGTATGTTATTTAGATTATACATCATCAATTTCATGGAAAATAAATTGGATTAATTTTTCCAACCCAAATGAGGCTTGGCCGAATACATGCAAGCATATGGACTAGATGATTTTTTAATTTTAAGACATTAGATGACTTGAAACAATATGGAATGATGATTTGTAACTCGATTGGATTGAAAACGAAATCGGAACCATTTTAATCACCTTGGCCGAATGCTTGATGGAGGATTAGGGACTTGATTTTTTGATTAAATAATGTTGGACATATATTTAAGATAAAAATATGATTAATGGATTAATTTGATATTTTGGGAATATTGATTTAAAGAATTAATCATGATAATACACTTTAATTAATTAAGTTATAAAATTTGGAATTTTAAAATTTGGTTAGTTGGGCTTAATTTTGAATTGGGCCTAAAACTATTATATTTGGACAAAATGGGCTTGGTTGGGCCAAGTAGATTTGGACCATTTGGATTGGATCCAAAATGGGCCTAAATCACACCATTTAAGCCCAAATATAATAAATGGGCTTTTATGTTTAATTGGGCCTTATGGGCTTGATATTGATTTTATGGCATATGAGGGTGATTCCTTATTGGGCTTGGTAATTGGGTTTGACCCATACATTGACCAAAACCCAAGCCTAAAGAAATCAATTGAAAGCCCATCGGACTTTAATTAAACGGACATTAGATGTTAGTTGGGCTTTGAGACCCGATTGTATTAGATTTGGAATCTAAGTTATAAAAGCACAATAAAAGTGTAAATATTTAATTTAGAATTAAATAATAGGATTAGTATTGAATACGACTTAAATTGGATTTAACGAGTAGTTCGATATAATTCGTGAATTCATACTATAAGTATTTATTCTCAAATTGAGTTGGACTCGCGCAAATGCAAACAATTGTTTGAACATTGTATTGTCACCTAATTAAAGACTAATTAATTGGATTTGATTGGTTGTATAACATGCCTTGAATGAATGAATGTGGATGTGATGTATGAATAGTGTATATCGGATGGATATTAGAAGGGAAGGGTAATTTTAGAAATTATTGTAAATTTAGAATTTATAAATTGGACCTGCGTGTCCAGCCTTTCTCTTATTGTCTCTTTGTATTCTCTTCTCACCTAATTCCCCTCAATGTAAATGAGGTTTCTCTTATTGTATTATGTAATTGGGTAAGAGTAGAATAGTGCTAGCGGGGAGAGGAAAGGGAGTGATTTGTTCTAGGAACAAGTTGTTGTTCATATCCATCCGTATATCGCTATTACTTTACTTTACGCGCTTTATGATGTTTTAGAAGCATGCTTAAGGGTGTATGATGATGAGACCTAACAAAGATAAATTAATTGGTTGCCAATTACGCGAAAAATCCCTCAAACAATATTAAGCGATTTTCCTTCCATTGAATGATTCTTGTTCAAGATCCGAAGTTGGCATTGGTTTGTTTGGCCAAAGTCAAGACCTTTGTCAATCAAGGATGTACTTGAATCATGAGAGTTTTGTTGCATATCGGTGTCTTGTCCAAATCGTGATTTTTATTGGCCAAAGTCAAGATCACTTTTTGTCCAATGACATTGATTACGAAACTTTCCTCGTCAATGGGTCCCGCTTAACTGGAATCATTAGGTTTGTTTTTGGCCAAAGCCAAGGCCTAGATGATTCGGAGGATAGGGTTAGGAAAATGTAATGGATACATTGACATTATACATATGTTGGGACTTGGATGTCCACCTAACCGGATCTAGGAATTGGATGAGATCCAATTGATCATAGAGATCTACCTAAGTTAAATAGCATACAGCTTTTATTGGCCAAAGTCAAGGTTGTGTGTTATTTAACGGGATCCTAGCCCACTAGGAAATGCGATTTCCCGAGTTCTCCACAAGAGGGTTAGAGACTTGAAGAAAATAGTGGGAGGCTATTATTGAATTTGCAATTTCGTTCAGATACTTAGCCTTACGCGTCTTTCAAAATTATTTCGTCAATATTTTAATAATTAGTTGGACTAATATATTGTTATTTTGCTTGTAACAGTTTGACTGTACCCATAACATCGTTGACTTTATAGTTGGACTATAGTTGTCAAGATGACTGGCAAGGGTAATGTCCGCGACATAATCATGGGCGATAATGTCTTCAAAGGGACAAACTTTGCCGACTGGGAAATGAACCTCAAGATAGTGCTTGGGGCTGAGAGGGTGCTGTATACTATTCAGAGACCTCTCCCGCCTAAACCCACTGAGCCACTGGAGCTAGAGTTATGGAAGACTCATAGTGACGATTGTGACCAAGCTCAGTCAGTTATGCTAGCTGCAATGACCCAGCATTTCAGACGCCAGAACAGGGACTTGGATCCCTATAACATGATGGCAAGATTGCGTGATCTCCACCGCACCAACAAGCGGATGGAGAGGTATGAGCTAGTAAGGAAACTCTTCCGCTCCGGATGACAGACGGCGCATCAGTTGAGGCCCACGGGACTCAAATGATCGCTGACATAGATGAGTTAGCCAAGATGGGCATTGTCTTGGAGGCAGAGTTGACGATTGATATGCTATTACAATCGCTACCCGATACTTGGAAACAAATCATCATCAACTATAAGTTGATGGACACTGACGACACTCTTGGAGAGTTGTTGTCCGTGCTGAAGGAGTCCGAAAAGGAACTCCTAAAGGGGAGCAAGCGCGAGGCGCATTATGCATCGACCTCTCATGCGCCAAGGGCTGGGCCCAAGGCAATTGGAGGTGCGAGGAAGAAGAAGTTCAAGAACAAGGGCAAGGGCAAGTTGACAGTGGCTTCTAGGAAGCCAAAGGACAAATCTCGCGACATCTGCCTCAACTGCGGCAAGAGGGGTCACTGGAAACGTGACTGCCGAATGGGCAAAGGGCAGAGGGAGGATATCAAGGCTGGCAAGGCTATCGCCTCTGGTATGTTTGTTATTGAGATAAATATGAATACTTCTAGTTTTAAAAATGGATTTTTGATTCTGGTTGTGGTGCTCATATTTGTACTGATGTGCAGGATCTGCAGGATAGCAGGGTGCTGGCATCGGGGGAGATGGATCTACGGGTCGGAAACGGAACACCAGTTGCTGTTTTGGCCGTAGGGACTTTTGTTTTAGAACTGCCCTCAGGGCATGTACTTAAACTTTTGAACTGTTATTTTGTACCTAGTTTAACTAGGAATATTATATCTGTATCCTTGTTAACCCAGCAGGGTTACACTTTTGTATTTAGAAACACTGGGTGTTATTTATATAAAAATGATGCAGAAATTTGCACAGCTGTTGCAAATAACGGTCTTTATATTTTGAATATAAATGAATCTCCTAAAATGACAAACAAAAGGCTCAAAAGGAGTAATCTAAAAGATGAAGCTTATATGTGGCATTGTCGTCTAGGACACATCAACAAGACTCGCATATCCACACTTTCGAAGAGTGGGTACTTGGACGAATTTGATCCCAATTCATATGACGTCTGCGAATCTTGTCTTTTAGGCAAAATGCCTAAATCACCTTTTAGCGGTAAAGGTGAACGTGCCACAGAACTGTTGGCTCTCGTTCATACTGACGTATGCGGGCCCATGTCTAGCCAGGCTAGAGGTGGATTTCACTACTTCGTAACCTTCACAGATGATGCATCTCGTTACGGTTATGTGTATCTTATGAGACACAAGTCGGAAACTTTTGAGAAATTCAAAGAGTTTCGACACGAAGTGGAGAAACAAACAGGGAAGAGTATTAAGACATTACGGTCAGACCGTGGTGGCGAATACTTAAGTTATGAGTTTCAAGATTACTTGAAAGAATATGGTATTCTTTCACAGTGGACTCCTCCTGGAACACCGCAATTAAACGGTGTGTCCGAACGGAGAAACCGCACCTTGTTGGACATGGTAAGGTCAATGATGAGTCGCACTGAGCTACCAATATCCTTCTGGGGATACGCATTAAACAGTGCTATACTTATTTTGAATAAGGTACCGTCGAAGTCTGTTGAACAGACTCCATATGAGATATGGACAGGAAGGAAACCAGGTTTCTCTTTCCTGAAGATTTGGGGATGCTGGGCATATGTTAAACGTTTGGAAGGTACCAAACTTGAACCCAAATCTGATAAATGCCTTTTCGTAGGATATCCTAGGGAAACCAAAGGATATTACTTCTATCACCCACAAGAGAACAAAGTATTTGTTGCTCTACAAGCATTTTTCCTTGAGAAGGATTTTATAAATGCAGTGGTAAGTGGGAGGAAAGTAGAACTCGATGAAGATCGTAGTGATACTGTTCCTGGCAATGAATCAACGACGGAACAAGAACAGACCGTCCGGGATGAGTCTGTACCACAAACTTCACATACACAAGGACCGCGTAGGTCGGAGAGAGTCAGAACAGTACCTGAGAGGTATGGGTTCCTGATCTCACCTCATGTAGATATTAATCTTATTGAGGATAATGAGCCGGCTACGTATGAGGAAGCGATACAAAATATCGATTCCGCTTTATGGCAAGAAGCCATGAAGTCCGAGATGGATTCCATGTACGCCAACCAAGTTTGGACACTGGTTGATGCACCAGAAGGCGTAAAGCCTATTGGATGCAGATGGATCTTCAAGAAGAAGACCGACATGGATGGCAACGTACAAACGTACAAAGCTAGGCTTGTAGCGAAGGGGTATCGTCAACAATATGGTATTGATTATGACGAAACCTTCTCACCCGTTGCCATGATTAAATCCATTCGGATAATGCTTGCAATAGCTGCATATTTCGATTACGAGATATGGCAGATGGACGTTAAAACCGCTTTCCTTAACGGAAACCTTTTGGAGGATGTTTATATGCAACAGCCTGACGGTTTTATCGTACCTAGACTTGCAAACAAGGTTTGTAAGTTAAATCGATCCATTTATGGATTGAAGCAAGCATCACGGTCATGGAATCAGCGTTTTGATGAGATCATAAAAGAATATGATTTCGTGCAAAACGCAGATGACCCTTGTGTATACAAGAAGGTTAGTGGGAGAGCACTTACTTTTATTGTCCTTTATGTCGACGACGTATTGCTTATAGGCAATGACATTCCCATGCTAACGTCGGTGAAAGCTTGGCTTTCATTAAAATTCTCCATGAAAGATCTGGGAGAAGCAGCCTTTATTCTTGGAATAAAGATCTACCGGGATAGATCTAGAAAGCTGCTTGGACTCTCCCAGAGTACATACATTGATAAAGTGTTGAAGCGATTCAACATGGAACAATCCAAGAGGGGATTGGTTCCAATGGTACGTGGTACCTCTCTGTCTAAGGACATGTGTCCTAAGACTCAGGAAGAGAGAGACAACATGAGTCGGATACCGTTCGCCTCGGCAGTCGGATCGATCATGTATGCCATGATATGTACACGACCTGATGTCTCATATTCTTTGAGCATGTGCAGTCGCTATCAGGCCGATCCAGGTGAAGGTCACTGGATAGCAGTTAAGAATATCCTTAAGTATCTTAAACGAACTAAGGATGCTTTCTTAATTTATGGAGGTGGAGAACTTGCGGTATCTGGGTATACCGATGCAAGTTTCCAAACCGACAAGGATGACTACAAGTCGCAATCCGGGTACATTTTTTGTTTGAATAGCGGAGCAGTGAGCTGGAAATCTTCCAAGCGGAGTACATCGCCGCATCTGAAGCAGCAAAGGAGGCAGTTTGGATCCGAAAGTTCCTAATCGGATTAGGAGTAGTTCCGTTAGCAGCTGAGCCCGTTCCATTGAATTGTGACAATAACGGGGCTATAGCACAGGCTAAGGAACCAAGGTCTCATCAACGGTCCAAGCATGTTCTTCGACGTTACCATCTGATTCGGGAGATTATACATCGTGGCGATGTAAAGGTCGAGAAGGTCACATCAGATGACAACATTGCAGATCCGCTGACGAAGGCTGTTCTTCAGCAAGTTTTTGAACGACACATACATAGTTCGGGTATTAGATGCTTGAGTGACTGGCTATAGGCCAAGTGGGAGATTGTTAGACATTATGTCCCATAGCGTCACTGTTTGTAAATGATATTGTATTATTGTACAAAATTAACTATGTGATAATGAAATTGCCTTTTGCCGTTTTGTAATATTATTTACTTTGATATATAAATGGCGAAAGTCCATATGATTAATACCGGATTGAGATGATATGAGACAGTATCAATCCATAAAGGTTTAATCATTAAATATCCCTAGTCGGAGTATTATCGAGATCGGACATCGATAATGCGGAATAGACTAGTTTTTGCGCTTGTGCACGTTGTGAGGGCACAACGGCATAGTTCTCATATATTAAGTATTGGATACTTATGCAAGTGCGATAGGAGGTTGTGTTTTACCGATGGTACGGAAAACAGCTTCGCTCTGGATAGACCCCGCGGAATCCCATTGGTAGTATGTCTGCGTGTCTATGGGAGGCCGCATCAGGGTAGGTGTATATGGTCTTAACCTGAGACTTACATCGCTAGTACTTGCGACAATCGGTAAACTTTGGTTTTGGTGGTTGGGGACCTTAACCGGTTCTGTGTACACCTCTTCTGGGTTTATCGAGAATCGTAGTGTACTGGATGTGATGTCGAGATGGAAGTATCACTTCAGACATATGGAGGTGATGATCACGCAGGACACAGAACTAGTACTCTATAAAAGGTTGCAACCGTCGGGACAATATGACCAGGTCAGGATTGTCCGATTTAAAGAGACTAGTTGCTTGATGTCCGATATATGTTTCGTACGGGGCAGACACATTTCCAGCCCCAGGCCTAACATGTGATCATCCGATACTGGTTCGATATACGCAATACTACGGTATACTACGCTTGATATAGATCTTATATTCCTATAAGAATATTTCTGGAGAATTGGGTAGGCATGGCGCTTTGCTAGAAGCCAACCTTGTCTTGTGAATCGGTAAAAACGTAGTACGAGGTACGTACGTGTTCGGATAATCCGACGACCGTATTTACTCTGCCAACATATCCGGAGATCTCTTGGGTCGCTTCCCGAAGATTCACCAATGACGTATGATTCAAACTCGATTAATCTTGGATTAATTACGGAGAGACTTTATCTTGGATAAAGTACTATACATAGAGAGAGAACGATTAATTTGGAATTAATCGTAAAATTATTATATTCGATATAATAATCGAAATTCGATTTCGACGCGAAATTAAAATTAGATTTTAATTCGGGCAAACGAGTTAATTTAGAATTAATTCGTTAGCGACGTAAATAATAATTTCGCTAGGCGCAATTATTTATTTAAATTCGATTTAATTAACGTCGCGACGTAAGTTCGGTATTTCGGAAATATCGAACCCGAACGCGTGAGTGCACGTGGGCCCACTTTCATTTGGAAACGTGTGGGGCCCACATGACACATGTCATATTATATGCATATTAAATCTAATGCATTGCATGGAGATAGTGTACAATGCACTCAATGGTTTTGCATGGAAATTGAGTGTTTGACACTCTAAGCCATTGCATGATTTGTGTCATAAGTTTATTATTAATTTAATAAATATTATGGCATAAATATAAATTGATTTTTTGTAACAAAAATCATTCAACTCTCCTCTCTCTCACATTGCCGAAACTACATGCAGTTTTGGGCTCTCCATTTCTTCATTTTTGTGGCAAGATTTGAAGAAGTTGTGCATTCAAAATCACAACAAAGGCTAGCACCTTCAAGGGATCATACATAGGTGATATGGGAAACTAATCCTTGAGCTTGGGAGGATCAAACAAAGCTTGGAGCTGCACTTTCCACCTTGGCCGAATTCATCACTGCACAAAGGAGAAGTTTTCATTTCATCAACGCATCCGCATTCCGATTTTTGTGAGTATGATTCTGCCATACTTCAATATTGTTCATTCATTTTTATATATATTGTTGTTGCTCTTGTTGATCTTGGGGCTTGGTATAGAAACCAACAATTAATTGGGCTTGTTTTGGGAAATTGGGCCTTATATGTTGTAATTGGGCTTTTGGGCTGGTTGTACCAAGTTGTTTTAGGCCAATTTGGTTGGATCCAATTGGGCCCAAAACCGCATCCTAAAGTCCAATTATGCTTAATGGACCTAATTATTTAATTGGGCCTAATGGGCCAAAATAATTTAAAGGCTTATGGGGTAACTCCCAGATTGGAGTTTGGTTATTCGGTTTGACCCGAGTTGACCAAAAGTCACGCCTTAAGAAATAATTAAAAGCCCATTAGACTTTAATAAATAAACATTAGATGTTATCGGCTTTGAGACCCGTTACGATTAATTTGGAATTTAAATCGTAAAGGTTCGTTAATAAAGTGTAATATTTAATTTGGAATTAAATAGTGATTTAGAATTAAGCGTATTAAATTGGATTTAATTATATAGTTTAATTTAATTCGAGAATTCGTACTTTGAGTACTTATTCGCAAAACGAGTTTGACTCGAGCAAAAATCAAATCGTTGTTTGAACATTGGATGATCACTAATTATCAGATTAATTAATTGGATTAGATTGATTGATAACATGCTTGTATGAATACATGGTTGCGATGCATGAATAATGTATATCGGATGGATATTAGTCGGGTGGGGCATTTTTGGAAATTGTATAATAAATTTGATTTATTAATTGGACCTGCGTGTCCAGCCTTATCACCTTATACTCTTTGTATTCTCTTCTCACCTATTCCCCTCAATGTACATGAGGTTTCTTTAGAAGTGTAGTGTAACGGGTAGAAGTAAATACATGTGCTAGCTTTGGAGAGAGAAAATGAGAGATTTGATCTAGGATCATGTAAAGTATCCATCCGCATATCATTATTATTTTATTTCACATGCGCTTTATTATGTGTTTAGAATGCATGTTTAAGGGTGTATGATGATGAGACCTTAACAAAGATAATAAATTGGTTGCCAATTTGCACGCGAAAAAACCCTCGTTCAATATTAAGCGTCTTTCCTTCCATTGAGAGATTCTCACTCAAGATCCGAGACGGCATTGGTTGTTGGCCAAAGTCAAGGCCTTTGTCTGTCGAAGATGTGTTTGAATCACGAAGTCTTTGTTCCATATCGGTGTCTTGTCCAAGTTGTGGTTTGTTGGCCAAAGTCAAGACCACTTCTTGTCCATCGACATTGATTACGAAGCTTTCCATGGTCAATGGGTCGCGTTTGACTGGGATCACTAAGTTTGTTATGCCAAAGCCAAGGCTTAGTTGATTCAGAGGAAAAATGTTAGGTAATACATTGGATGTATTGGCATATATAAGATATATGTTTCGAACTTGGATGTCTCCCTACCGATCTAGGAATTGGATGGGATCCAATTGATCTTAGAGATCTACCTAGTTAATTATCATACAATTTATTGCCAAAGTCAAGATTGTGTGATATTTAACGGGATGTAGCCCACTAGGAAACACGGTTTCCCGAGTACTCGACAGAGGGTTAGAGGCTCGCTGAAAAATAGGGGAAAAAAGGGGGCAAGAATTGAATTGCAATACCGTTCAATTACTCGCCATACGCGCTCATTCAAATTATTTCGTCGTTAGATTAAATGTTAGTTGGACTAATATTTAAATTGTTGTTTTAATTAACAGTTGGACTGTTTATAGTTGATTATATATAATTGGATTATATTAATCAATATTTTGAATTAATTGATTTCAATTTACAGTTGATTTTATAGTTGGACTATAGTAATCAATGTAATTGAGGTTAATTAATTTAGATTATATTTGATTATATAGTTGGACTATTATAATCATTATAATAAATAGTACCACAAATCGTTGATTAAATAGTTGGACTATTAGAATCAAGATATAAAAATGAAAGATTAGTGTTTAAGACATAATCCTGGGTGAAAATGTATTTTAACGACTATAATTTTCAAATTGGGAATAAAGTTTCAGGATGGTCCTGGAAAATGACAAGTTACTTTATTTGATAAAATAACATATTATGCCTAAGCCCGGAGTTAAGCAAATAGTAGAGCATAATCTTTGGAAGATCTTGTAATGATAACTTAAGTGCTTAATCCATTAAGCTTGTAGAGTAGACTCCTTAATTTCTGAATCAGAACCAATGATTAGATCCTTAAAGTATGATAATGAAATTGAAGGATTTTCATAAATCTATACTTAGATTTTAAGAAGGCTTTGACTTCAAAAATGTTTGTCATAAATATGTTCACAACTAGTATTAAAATTATATTTTAGATACTTAGTGTGGTACATAAATATGTAATGATGTTCAGAATCTGCTATGAGCAGGATACTGACTTCTATTGAGATTTATTTGCGAATTGGAACGGGACGAAAGTCGCTGTTTTAAAACCGTAGATACCTGAATTTAGGAACTACCTTCGGGTTAGTACTTAAATTAAGGAACTATTATAATGTAACTAGTTTGACTAGATACATTATATCTATATCAATGTTTAACCCGCTGCGGGTGAAACCTTTATATACTAAAACGCTAAAGTGTTTTATTGTATAAAGATGATATTGAGATAAACACATTAGATGTGGATAACAGAATTTGTATTTTGAATATAAATATCTCAAATATATAACATGACAAGTAAATAGCTCAAACTGATTTGATCAGTTAAGAAACTTAATTGTGGCATAGTTGTCAGGGACACTATTAAAGTCTACGAATCTAGTCTATTTTGGCAAAGTGCCTAAAACACTATTTACTTGGTAAAAGTGTAAATGCCACCGATCTGTTAGCCCTACTTCATAGTGAAGCAAGTGGGCCCATGTCTAGCTAGGCTAGATATGGATATGAATATTTCGTGACCTGTACGGATGTGGCATCGCGTATGGTTATGTGTTTCTTTTGAAGAACACAAATCGGAAACTTTCACAGTTTCGACACGAAATAGACAAACAGATCAGCTAAAGTATTAAACCGTCACGGTAAGACCGTAATGGAAAATACTTAAGCAATAATGCTTGCTGATGCTGCATGTTTCATTCATGAAATGTGGCAGCTTAATGCCAAAACCGCTTTCCTTAACGGAAACCTTTCGGAGGATGTTTATAATATCCTGTCGGTTTTGTCGAACCATAACAAGCAAACTAGGTTTGTAGGTTATTCGATCCATAGATGGATTGAAGCAAGCATTGAGTGCTTAGAATTATCGTTTTGATGTAATCATAATGGTGTATGAGTTAATTCAAAAACGAAAAAAATTCTGTGTATATAAGGAGGTTAGTGGAGCGCACTGACAGTGAATGTCCTGAATGATGATGATATATCATTTCTTGGAAATGATATTCCCATAAAATAATCGGTGAAAGCTTGGTTTCATGATAACGACTATGAGTCGTAACAACGGTACAATAAAAACGTAGAAAAACGGTACAGTGAACTGGAATCTTCCAAGCAAGATACTGTTACCGAATAAACAACAAATACGGATTATTGCTGCAGCTGAGGCAGCAATAGAAGTCTTCTGGGGTCGATAATATCTAATTGGATTAGATATAGTTCTATTAGCAGCTGAGCTAGGCGTCAGCATAGGCTAAAGAATTAATGGTCTCATCAACGATCCAGATACATACTTCGATATTCATCTGATTCGTTCGGATCATACATTGTGGCGATGTGATGATTGAATAAATCGCATCAAGATGATATTCATACAAATCCGCTGATGAAAAACTTTTCTCAGCAGTTTGAGCCAACCGTACATAGTTCGGGTGTAAGAGACTCGAGTGACTGGCTATAGGCCAAGTGGGAGATTGTTGGACAATTATGACCCATAGCGTCACTATTTGTACAGATCATAGTGTTGTTGTACAAATTAACTATGTGACAAATGAGATTGCACTCTTATCATTTGTGATTAGATCACTTAGATATATAAATGATGAGAGGTCCCTATGATTTGTTCCTGGACAGAGAATGATATGAGACAGTATCAGTCCACGAAGGATAAATCATTAAACATCCCTAGTCAGAGTATTATCGAGATTGGACATCGGTAATGCGGAAAAGACTAGTATTGCACTTGTGCACGTTGTGAGGGCACAACGGGCATAGTTCTCATATATTTAGGTATTGGATACTTATGCAAGTGCGGTAGGAGGTTGTGTTTCACCGATGGTACGGGAAACAGCTTCGCTCTGGATAGACCCCGCGAAATCCCATTGGTAGTATGACTATGTGTCTATGGGAGTCTGCAATCAAGGTAGGTGTATTTAGTCTTAACCTGATACTTGCACCGCTAATACATACGACAATCAATATACTTTAGTTGAGGTCGTCCAGGGCTTCAACCGGTTCTGTATACGCCGATACTGGGTATATTGGGAATCGTTGTGTGTTGGGTGTGATGTCAAGACAGAAATATCACTCCAGTCATAGTGGAGATGATGGTCACGTAGGATACGGAACTCGTTCTCTTAAATGCTCGAGCTATCGGGATATTATGACTAGGTCATGTATATCCGATTATAGAGACTAGTTACCAGACATCCGATATGTGCTTCGTATGGGGCAGACACAATTCCAGCCCCAGGCCTTGCACGTGACTATCCGATACTGGACAGAAATACACAATACTTCGGTATACTACGCTTGATATAGATCACATATTCCTATAAGGATATTTCCGGAGAATTGGGTAGGCATGGCGCTTTGTAAATCGGTATAAACGTAGTACGAGGTACTTACGTGTTCGGACAGTCCGACGACCGTATTATTGCCAACATATCAGGGGATCTCATGGGTCGCTTCCCGAAGATTCACCGATGACGTATAACTCACACTATAATTAATCTGGGATTAATTAGAAGAGAGAGAAAATTAATCTATGATTAATTACGGAGATATTTTATCTGAGATAAAATATTAATTAAAGAGAGAGAATGATTAATTTGGAATTAATCGATAAAATAATATATTCGATATATTATGCGAAATTAGATTTCGACGCGAAATTAAAATTTGATTTTAATTCGGGCAAACGAATTAATTTAGAATTAATTCGTTAGCGACGTGAATAGTGATTTCGCTAGGCGTAATCATTTAATTACGACGTGACAAAAAATTCGTTAATTTGGAATTAGCGAACCCGAGCCCGAGAGTGATTGCGAGCGCATTCGCATTTCGAATTCGAACGCGGTACGCAAGTCACATCAAGCGTCAAATCGCTAGTCGCATCAATTGTCAAATCACTTGTCACTTTGAGTGATGTGACATGACATGTTGTCACTTTATTAAAGTGAATAGATGTGATGTGAATATTGATGTGAAATTATGGAAAGCTTTATTGCTTTTTACTTTTTGACTTTTGAATTAAAGTAATATATATGTTTTATTTAATTTGCTTGGTAAATGTAATAAATATATATATTAAAGCTTTATCTTCTCTCTCTCCAATTTAGGGCATACGGTTTTGAGGAAACCTATTTTTCCCTCCCTTTTCTCTTCTTCCTCTCACGGCTTGGAGCCACTTCTTCTCTTCATTTTGGTTCGATCAAAAACAAGGAAGAAGATCAAGTGCTAGCACACATGAGTTGATACAAAGGTGATAGGGAAGTGTTCTTGTGAGCATGGAACCATCTTTTGAAGCTTGAAGCTTGGAGCTTCCATGGAGTCTTCAATGGCCGAAAATTAGAGGATTTTCACAGCCCAAAAACGTGCAGTCCAGCAGCTCCAAGGAGGCCAAAACCGAGCTTCAACATGGAGGAAAATGGGTCTTGTTCTTCCTAGCATCAAACCATTCAATGTGAGTATGTATTCCGCCTTACTCCTTGAAGTATTCATGCGTTTTTCTTGCTTGATTTCATGATATTGGGACCTAATTAGAAACCAACACTTATCGGTACTACAACCTTGCTCATCTCGGAGTATGTCAAGTTCTCTATTTTCTAACCTTATAAGTCTCTGTAGTCTCATTCTGGTTGAACCATCTCTCGAGGTTTTATGCCCTTGTCTCAGAAAATAGTATTATAGGTACTGATCTTTCGTACGGTTATCTTTATCCATACTAGTAAAGGCTGAATAAGCTTTTACAACTCGACGGATATCGATGTTCTTATTCTGGTACTTTGTGTCTTGGTAGAGTCTATTACTCATGTAAGATAGGTATGAGATAGGCTCTGCCAAGACAGCTTCCTTAACCGGTACCACTGAGAGGTTCAAAATCTAGGTGGCTTATGGCCGTTTCTATATCGATTTCTTGAAGGTAATTAATCATTTTTCCTTACGATATTAAATTTGTTTGCTTAAAGGCCTATATATGGATATCTAGAATCTCCATATCCTTTGTGACATCTCATGTCTATCGAAAACTCCCACGACTAATCCAGATTTCTTGCTCCTTTTGCCTTTCTGATTATCATTCATTATTGAAGAAACTTGTTATCTATACAAGGTGCTCAACGACTATTGAATCTGCTTGAAAGAATTTTCCGAGGAAGGAATGAATTTTTACTTGGGTCTAACTGATATTTGTTCTTGCTCGGATCATAAGTGCGATTTATACCCACTTATTCAGACAATCTTAGCTTACTATTTTGTTAAATTTCATGTCATTTGATGTATTTTATAGTTTCTTTTTTGTTTTATTGATAAGAAGTATTGTAACATGGATCTTGTGAAAAAATGGACTTGTTTTGGGACCTTATGGACGCATCAGAAGCACGCGGGAGAGCAAAATACACAGAAAACACAAACCTAAATATTGGCCTGGCGTCATGACGCCCATTGTAGCATTACGATGCCCAGACAACACTTTATACATGTATAATGAGAGTTGGGCACCGTGACGCCATTTCCGGCATTGCAACGCTGCGACATAAGCCCATAAATATCAGAAATTGATATTTTACATGCACAAAGACTCCAGGACTTCCCTATAAATACATAAGCTCATCCAAAACCCTAAAAAGGAGGCCAATACACAACTCAAGACTCAAAAACACATATTTTAGAGAGATCCAAAGAGAAAGATTGAAGAGCAACAAGAGGAGACGAAGGCGGTGACGTTCGAAGGTGACGAGATTCAATTCAGGTTTAATCTTGTAGTCTCTTTCTTTAACTCTAATGATTTCTATTAGATTCATGACCATGCTTTCATTGTTTTATTATTTGGTCATGATCTAACTCTATTATTCTAGAGGATGATGTAGCAAATGCTTGAACCTATGTATTGATTGCCAATTTGATTTTTATGAAGTTTTAAATCTGTTTATTTATATTCTCATGCATTAAATGTTTATTATTTGTTGGTCATAAATTGAGATGATGAATGTTTAGAATCTATCGTTAGTGAGAGATGGATTTTGAATAGGATCTAGAGAATATAACCTAGGAGTTTTATAGAGTTCGGGATAATCTATAATTCATTTGAAGTCGTTAACATAGAATCACAAAGCATAATGAGTTGTTAATTATTAGATTTTTATAGGGATATCGAAGTCTGAAATTAATAATCTTTTCACTATTGCTCGAGAGAGGGAGTGAAATACTTTAGGATTATTGACTTATAACCAATGCAACTGAATAAGGATTGATTAGCATAACAAATACATATGGATAGCTAGGTGAAATCAGACTCTAGAATCTCTCTCATATTCGTTTCTCCTAATTAAACGTTTTAATCTTGTATTCCTTTAGTTTTTAGTTTTACATTCAGATTATTTTAAATTGCTTCTAAATAAAGCTAGGTTTACTAATTATAGTACTTAGTGTGAGTTGAATACAATCCATGTGGATTCGATACTCTTTCACATATCTTTTCTAAAACTTGACACCGTACACTTGCGGTACGATATAAAATATGGCAACAAGCTTTGACGTCGTTGCCAGGGATTGCTAATTTAATTTGCATTAATACTATTACCATATAACCTTAGCTTTAATTTAGATTTTCATTTTTATTTTATTATTATTATTTTTTTGTTATTTTTATTTTTATTTTCGTATTTTTTTCTCGTCTTTCTGTGCTTCAATTAATGTGAAGATCCACTATCTTCTGTTTGATCCAGAGATAGAAAGAACAGTGATGAGACTAAGGAAAGAAAGGAAATTTGAGAAAGAAGTAATGCGACTGAAAATATAGAGAATAACCCATGCCAGGTGGCAATCAGAGATCATTTTAAACCAATCATTGACGATAATTATTTTGGGATTACGCACCCACCAATCAGTGCCAATAACTTTGAGCTGAAACCTGCATTGATCAACATGGTACAAAAGAACCAGTTTGGGGGTTCAGCTGTATAGGATCCCAACGTGCATTTAAGGATACTCTTGGAGATAGCAGATATGATCAAGATGAATGGCGTGACCAAAGAGACCATCAGACTACACTTGTTCCCATTCTTTAAGAGACAAGGCGAGGGTTTGGATACAATCCATTCTAATGGGAAGCATCCTAACATGGCAGAATATTGTACAACATTTCTCGCGAGGTTCTTTCCACCAGCTAAATCAGCCCAACTGAGAACATAAATTAGCATATTTAGGCAGTTGGAGACTGAGAATATATACGAGGCCTGAGAGCGCTTTAAAGATCTACTTAAGAGGCATTAACACTTTCCAATGGCCAAGTGAACGCACTAATGTGCCTAAGGTGGCTGGTATATATGAGGTGGATCTTTTTGTTGCACTTACAGCTCAAGTGTCATCCCTCACGACTCATCTAGCAGTATTGACCAATCAACAGGGCCAATCATCTATTGAAGCTACTGCTACTAATGGAATGATTTTACATAACAGAGGATACAAGCAAGTCTAATATGTGAACAATTAAAACTTCAAAAACTATAGAGGCAATCCTATGCCTAACTATTACCATTCGAACTTGTCATATGCCAATACAGAGAATGTCTTACAACCTTCCATTGGCTATAATAATCAAAGAGCTGAGCAGAAACCATCATTAGAATACCTCACGAGCACATTTTTTGTTAAAATGTTAGCGAGGTTTAAGAAGAATGAGTCGAGGCTGAACAATATTGAAACACATATGGGCAATATAGGGGCAACAATGAAGTCCTTAGAAGTGCAGATTGGGCAAATTGCCTCTTCCATGACTACTCAATAGAAAGAGGCATTTCCTAGTAATACTGAAGTCAACCCCAAAGAGCAGTGTCGAGCCATAACCCTCAGGAGCAGAAAAGAAATTAGAGATAGTCCTAAGGACTTTGGCAGTAAAGAAAAAAATGACACTCAGGAGTAAACAATGACGGAAGAAGGGAACAATGCATCAGCTTTTCCCTATAAGCCACCTCTCATCCTAATGACACATTTACCGTACCATTAGCGCTTTCAAAGGAAGAAATTGGATACTCAGTTTGCCAAGTTCCTAGATATCTTTAAAAAGATCCACATCAACATCGCATTCGTAGATGCTTTGGAGCAAATGCCTAACTATGTGAAGTTTATGAAGAAGGTAATGTCCAAGAAGAGGAAGCTGGCAGATTTTGAAACTGTAACACTCACAGAGGAGTGTAGTGTTGTCATATAGAAGAAGCTTCCTCTAAAACTAAAGGATCATGGCAGTTTTACGATACCTTGCACTATTGGGAATCGATATTTTGGTAAGGCACTGTGTAATTTGGGTGTTAGTATAAATCTCATACCCTTATCCATCTACAAACAGTTAGGCATAGGTGAGGCGAAGCCAACCACAATGATATTACAGCTAGAAGATAGATCCCTCACATACCCGAGAGGAAGTGTAGAGGATGTGTTGGTTAAGGTGGATGAATTTTACTTTCCTGCCGACTTCCTTGTTCTTTATATGGAGGAGGACCATTATGTCCGAGTCATCATTGGGAGAGCTTTCTTGGCAACAGGCAGAGCGATTATTGATGTGCAAAAAGGTGAATTGAACATGGGAGTTCAAGATAAAGAAGTCACATTTAGTGTTTTCAAAGCCATTTCGACCCCTCAAGGTGATGCAGAAAGTCACATAGTGGATATTGTAGAGAAGAGAGTTGCAAACACGCATGATGAATCAGTATTTCAGCAACCTACGAGCTTGATGCAGTCATGCATAAAGAAGATTCTCAGCAGCCAATCCTGAAACTGATCTTAAAGCGTCGTAAAAAGAAGAAATCAAGAGTCAGTGCTCACTTGAAGATGATCCATGGAAAGCTAAAAAGGTGGTCAAGCCAAGTTTACAACATGTGCAGTCAAAAATTTCAACCATCAGTAGACCCTGGGGGACCATCCATGGATAAATTACCACAGCCTACCAAGCTGTATTTTTCAGGTCATAACAACCGGTGGATACCAAAGAAGAAGACATATGAGACTATCCGATCTGCTACATTGAAGCCACCATTACCATTTGGGTGGTTGTGTCTGGCTGAAGACGTTAAACTTAGCACTAGCGGGGAGACAACCCTTGTATTTGTTTATTTTTATTTATTTTATTTACTTTATTTTATTTTATTGTGTTCTATTTGATAGTTTATTAGTTTGCATGTGTCTTTATGTAGGTGTTAGCGCAAACCACACAGCCCGTACAACCAAATTCTGACCAGCAGGAGCATGATCAACTCCATGCACGGTAATGTTGTTACTTACTTTTGTTTCTTTATGTTTATCTTACATTAGGACAATGCAAGTTTTAAGTTTGGGGGTGTGTGCATGTAGTGATAGTTCCTGCTATTTATTTTAAGAAAAAATTATTTTTTTATGTCATTGGTAGTAAAGCATAAGTCTAATGATGAATTGTGTTTGCTTTAGATGAAATCTTAGAAATGATAAATTACCAATTAACTTTTCGCTGATGCCTTTAGTAGATGATCTAGGTTAGACTTGTAAGCACTCAACAATAGGGTTTTAGCAGTAAGAACCTAGGTAGTTGGCAAAGTGACTAGTTGAAGAAATTATTTACCGTCGAATGACCGTTTGCTTAGATATCTATCTCAATATACTAGTGTTATGTTATATGATATGGTTTAAAATAAAAGAAAAGGGAGAAAAATTTTGAAAGAAAGAAACGAAAAATAAAAAATTAAACCACATATAATCGATAAGCTTGAAGCTACATATGCGCGAGTGCTAGGACCACCGTGAGGAGAAATACTACCTTAAAGAGTAGGTGGGTCGAAAAAAAAGAAAAAAAAAGAAAAAAAAAAAATCGTACTATATTGAGCAAAGAAAGACAATTACATGGTACTTTTGAGATATCTAGGTTGGTTTGACCCATCGGATCTCAAATTTTGAGATGAAATCATTGAGTTGGCTTAC
This sequence comes from Zanthoxylum bungeanum, assembly GCA_019454045.1. Classification (NCBI taxonomy): domain Eukaryota; kingdom Viridiplantae; phylum Streptophyta; class Magnoliopsida; order Sapindales; family Rutaceae; genus Zanthoxylum; species Zanthoxylum bungeanum. Next base: position 84,656 of record SKCR01040398.1, read on the forward strand.
GTAAGAGTCGAGCTGTGAATGAACCTTTACACACACACACACACACACACTATGAGTCTGACTTAGATAATTTATTCAAGAACTTGGATTTTAGTTGCATGGATTACTTTGAAGTTCTCTGATTTCATTGGTAGGCATTCTTTAAGGACAATATTTTGTGCAACTTTCCGGACTATTTTGTTTGCTTTTATATTTTGCATGATTGCATGTTTATGAATGAAGTTTGTTGGTGTCGTCTCTGTAAGCCCTCACGAGACTATAACCCTTCCACTAGGGTCGCCTAGGGGTTTAAAGGCTTGTTGCATACGTTAAATGCAATCATGATCCCTATGAAAGTAGCCTAGTTAATTTTGTTAATTTTGTTTGTTTATTTTTATTTAGTCTTTTTCTCGGGACTAGCAAAATCTTAAGTTTGGGGGTGTTTGATAAATACGATTTATACCCACTTATTCAGACATTCTTAGCTTACTATTTTGTTAGATTTCGTGTTATTTAATGTATTTTGTAGTTTCTTTTATATTTTATTGAATTGAAGCATTGTAACATGGATCATGGGGTAAATGGACTTATTTTGGGACCTTACGGATGCATCAGAAGTATGAGGGAGAGCAAAATACACAGAAAATACAATCCTAAAATTTTGTCATGGCGTCGCAATGCCCATTGTAGCATCGTGATGCCTAGACATCACTTCATACATATATCTTGAGAGTTGGGTGCCACGACGCCACTTCCAGCATCGCGATGCTGCGACAGAAGCCCAGAAACATCGGAAATTGATATTTTACACGCACAAGGACTCCAAGACTTCCCTATAAATGCATAAGCTCGTCCAAAACCCTAAGAATGAGGATAATACACAACTCAAGACTCAAAAACTCATTTTTAGAGAGATCCAAAGAGAACGATTGAAGAGCGACAAGAGGAGACGAATACGGTGACATCTGAAGGCGAAGGTATTTGATTCGGGTTTAATCTTCGAGTTTCTTTCTTTAACTCTAATGATTTCTATTAAATTCATGACCATGTTTTATTATTTGGTCATCAACTAACTCTATTATTCTAAAGGTTGCTGTAGCCAATGCTTGAACCTTTGTATTGGTTGCCAATTTGATTTTTATGAAGTTTTGATTCAGTTTATTTATATTATCTTGCATTTAATGCTTCTTATTTGTTTGCTACAAATTAGGATGATGAATGGTTAGATTCTATCGCTCGAGAGAGATGGATTTTGAATAGGATCTAGAGAATATAACCTAGATGTGTTATAGAGTTTGGGAGAATCTATAATTCCTTTGATGTCGTTAACAAAGAATCACAAAGGATAATGAGTTGTTAATTATTAGATTTTTATAGGGATATCAAAGTCTGTAATTAATAATCTTTTAGGGAGTGAAATACTTTAGGATTCTTGACTTATAACCAATGCAACTGAATAAGGAATGATTGGCATAACAAATATATAGGGGATACCTAGGTGAAATCAGACTCCAGAATCTCTATCATATTGGTTTCTCCTAATTAAACGTTTTAATATTGTCTTCCTTTAGTTTTTAGTTTTACATTCAGATTATTTTAAATTGCTTCTAAATAAAGTTAGGTTTACTAATTATAGTACTTAGTTTGAGTTGAATACAATCCCAGTGGGTTCGACACTCTTTCACTTATCTTTACTAAAACTTGACACCGTACACTTGTGGTATGATATAAAATATCCCAACATCGGGCTTATTCTATTCTCCTTACTACTATAAGTTTCTGATATCATATTTATTAGCTCATTCTATGTCTCTACCCCTTATTATCTCTAGTTGCTTTAAGCATATGTACATCATTTCTTACTTTTCTTTTAGCTTTCTCTTCCCACATCATTGAGTGAATATTCTCATAACCTTACTATCTATTCTCATAACTTGTTTTGAACTTCTGGTAATAATTCAAGATAATTACGGAAGGATTTTCAACTAGGACAAGGATTGTTGTTACTTTTATTGAGAAGAAAATTCAGATAGCTTTAGGAATGCTTACTAACCTTTCTATAAGAATTAAGGATGTACTCGAGGATCTGATACTAGAGAGGTAGTGCCTCGCATACTAGTGCCCCGAGCATACTACGTATACAAGACCTCAACACTCTACCTACTGTAGTCACTGACTCCCTAGACCATGCTCTGATACTATATTTGTAATATCACCCTCCTCGGAGATGCTACCGGCATCGGATAAGCCGACCTATGCCCTTGAGCCTCTAACTTTCTAACTATGATCAACACTACTAAACTCATTTCAAATATAAACTTATACATGGGACCATTATGCAACTCAACAATATAATAAATATTTTATTACTCTTATCTGTGTACTCAACAATAAATTTATTTAAAACATTGTTCATAGACACCTTGACTTATTACACATGCAATTAGGACTATACAAGTATTTGTTACATGACTTTACTTTGATTATGACTGAGCTGAAATTCTGACTTGACATGGTGGACTTAACACCCTAGTGACTGCCATCAATACCCATCCTCTTGAGCTCGTCCTCCGGGAATACCTACACAAGAGAGACACTAGGAGTAGAGGGTTAGAACGTTTGAACGACCTAGTGAGTGGAAAACTTAAAAATGAAAACTGAAACACTTTACAAAACATTTATTTGTTTCTAAAATCGAAATCATCTTCAAGAAAACAATCTTTTCTGAAAACTCTTTCGTATCTGAAAAATCGATCACTTTCTATGAAACTATTTGGAAACTCTTTTATGTCGGTAAAACTCTGAGTCTTTCTGTAAAACTGAATTCTTTCTTAAACCTTTTTTTTCGTAAAAATGCTCTTTCAAAAAATCTTTTACAAAACCATCATTTCTGAAAACCATATCTCTGAAAAACCTAACGCATAAAAGCGTTACGTCTCACCATCCCCCTTACTGTTGAGTTTCAATCATGTCCCAAGGATCATAAATCATGCATAAAACGAGTATGAACACATCAAAGGAGTAAGGCGGAAACATAACTCACATTGAACGGTTTGAGATGCAACAAAGAAGATGTGTTTTCTGCCTCCCTTCATGCTCGGCAGTGGCGTCCTCATGTAGTGGGCTGCTCGGTTTCACTGGTTTTTGTCCCTCCAAGAATCGGCCATTGAAGAACACCATGGAAGCTCCAAGCTTCAAGCTCCAAAATTGATTCCAAGCTCACAAATTCGTTTCCCTATCACCTATGTATCACTCATGGTGTGTGCTAGCACTAAGTCTTCTTCCTTGCTTCCCCTTGATTCGGTCAAACGAGAAACATTTTGAAGAAATCGGCTTGAAGCCGTGAAGGAGAGGAAGATGAAAAGAGAGGGAAAAGGAGAAGTGCGTATGTCTTGCATGTGAGAGAGAGAAAAGCTTTTTTTTTTGTTTTATATATTTACCAAGTAAATAATAAATAAAACATATATTACTTTTTAATACAAAAGTCAAAAAGCAAGAAATAAATAATGTTATATTTCATTTCAAGCTTTTAAAAGCTTTTCATCAACTCAAATCAACTAATCAAATCAAATCCATTCACTTTAATAAAGTGACAACATGTCATGTCACATCACTCAAAGTGACAAGTGACTTGACGATTGATGCGACTAGCGATTTGACGCTTGATGTGACTTGCGTGCCGCGCTCGAATTCGAAATGCGAATGCGCTCGCAATCACTCTCGGGCTCGGGTTCGCTAATTCCAAATTAACGAATTTTCCGTCGCGTCGTAATTAAATGATTACGCCTAGCGAAATCACTATTCATGTCGCTAACGAATTAATTCTAAATTAATTCGTTCGCCCGAATTAAAATCTAATTTTAATTCCGCGTCGAAATCTAATTTCGATTAATATATCGATATATAATATATATTTTACCGATTAATTCCAAATTAATCGTTCTCTCTCTTTAATTAATATTTTATCCCAGATAAAATATCTCCGCAGTTAATCCCAGATTAATTTTCTCTCTCTTCTAATTAATCCTAGATTAATTAAGTGCGAGTTATACATCATCGGTGAATCTTCAGGAAGCGACCCATGAGATCTCGGATATGTTGGCAGTAAATACGGTCGTCGGATTATCCGAACACGTAAGCACCTCGTACTACGTTTAACCGATTTACAAGACAAGGTTGGCTTCTATCAAAGCGCCATGCCTACCCAATTCTCCAGAAATATTCTTACAGGAATATATAGATCTGTATCAAGCGTAGTATACCGTAGTATTGTGTATATCAGCCCAGTATCGGATAGTCACGTGCTAGGGCTGGGGCTGGATAAGTGTCTGCCCCGTCCGAAGCACATGTCGGATGTCTGGTAACTAGTCTCTATAATCGGATATACATGACCTTGTCATAATATCTCGATGGCCGGCCAGCACTTAAGAGCACTAATACCGTATCCTGCGTGACATCATCTCCACTATAACTGAAGTGATACTTCCGTCTCGACATCACACCCAATACACTACGACTCTCTGATAAACCCAGAAGCAGTGTACGCAGAACCGGTACCACCAAGACCAAAGTCTACCGATTATCGCAAGTATTAGCGATGCAAGTCTCAGGTTAAGACTATACACACCTACCTTGATTTCGGCCTCCCATAGACACATAGTCATAATACCAATGGGATTCCGAGGGGTCTATCCAGAGCGAAGCTGTTTCCCCGTACCATCGGTGAAACACCCCTCCTATCGCACTTGCATAAGTATCCAATACTTAAATATATGAGAACTATGTCGTTGTGCCCTCACAACGCGCACAAGTGTAATACTAGCCTATTCCGCATTATCGATGTCCTGTCTCGATAATACTCCGGCTAGGGATATTTAATGATTAATCCTTCGTGGACTGATACTGTCTCATATCATCTCAATCCAGGAACTAATCATATGGACCTCTCTTCATTTATATCTATGGTGATTTAATCACAAATGATGAGAGTGCAATTTCCTTGTCACATAGTTAATTGCTACAACAACACAATGATTTGTGCAAATAGTGACGCTATGGGTCATATTATCCAACAATCTCCCACTTGGCACATAGCCAGTCACTCGAGTGTCCCACACCCGAACTATGTACGGTTCGCTCAAATTGCTGAGAAAATATTTTCGTAAGCGGATTTGCGTAATTATCTTCTGACGCGATTTATACGATCATCACATCGCCACGATGTATGATCCGAACGAATCAGATGATATAGAAGTATATATCTGGATCGTCGATGAGACCATTAATTCTTTAGCCTATACTGATGCCTAGCTCAGCTACTAACAGATTATATCTAATCTAATTAGATTTATTATCGATCCAAATGGCTTCTATTGCTGCCTCAGCTGCAGCAATAATCCGCATTTGTTGTTAATTCGGCAACAGTTATCTTGCTCGGAATATTTCCAGCTTACTGTCTCGTTATTCAAACTTTATAGTACCGCAGTATTTACCGGTTTGGAAACTTGCAGCAGTGATCCTAGTCACTTCAAGTTCTCCATCTCCATAGTTTAAGACAACATCTTTAGTTCTCTAAGATACTAATAGATGTCCTTAACTTCAATCCAATGACTATCAAATGGATTGTCCCGATTGTGACTCCATATGCTCAAAGCGTATGAGACACCAATACAAGTACATTTTAAATGTACAATTTTCAGAGAGTGTTAACAACTCCAAATCTATCCCTGTAGATCTTTATTCCTTGAATAAAGGTTGTTACTCCCCAGAATTCCACGGAGAATTTCTTATGAAAGCCAAGCTTTCACCGATTGTTTTATGGGAATTTCATTATCAGTGCTCTCCCACTAACCTCCTTATATACACAAGAATTATTTCGTTTTGAGTCAAATCATAAACCATTATGATTATATCAAAACGTCAGTTCCAAGAACCTTATGCTTGTTTCAATCCAAACATGGATCGAATAACCTGCAAACCTTGTTTGTCGGTTATACAAAATCGTCAGGATGTTGTAAGCATCCTCCAAAAGGTTTCCTTTTCAGGAAAGCGATTTTGATCTGCAACTGACACATTTCATAAATGAAATATGCAGTTATCAACAAGCATCTTCAAAATGGATTTACCATGGCAACATGTAAAAGGTTGAACCGTTATTAACACAATGTTGATAACGATACCTTTCTGTCAAAAGCCCGGCTTTGTACGTTGGTATGTTGCCATTCATGTATGTCTTCCTTGAAGACGTTTAATGTACCAATAGGCACAATGCCTTGTGGTACAACAACTAGTATCCAAAATAGTTGTTATACATGGAATCCATTTCGGATTCATGGCACTTTGCCATAATAGGGAGTCGATACCTCGTATCACTTCCTCAAAACGTAGTCGGCGGATATACCTTCATAAGATTGACATCTTTATGAGGTTAGATCAGAAACCCATACCCTAGGTCGTTTTCTGACTCTCTCTGATCTACGCGGTTCTTGTGTACTCGAAGATTAATGGTATAGATTCATCATAGATGAACTATTGTGTTTCATTAAGGACTTCGTGCCTTGAACAGTATTACTCCGATTTTCATCGAGTATCACTATCCTCCCACTGACCACTGCATATCGGTATTCCTCTCAGGAAAAACAGCATGGTGAGCAACAATCACATTGTTCTCATGTGAGATTTATAAGTACTATACTTATGGTTTCCCTTAGGATAACCTATATTGGCACTTATCCAATTTGGGTCCTTAGTTTGGTATTATCCAAACATATGCCTAGCATCCCAAATAGTCAGGAATGAGAACCCGGGTTCTTTCCCGTACATATCTAATATGTAATCTGTCAAACAGATTATTATGGAACTTTATTCTAAATAAGTTATTGCACTGTTAAAACTTATCCGATGAAGGAAATAGTAGCTCAGAGCGACTCATGATTAGCCTTATCATGTCTAACATGATTCGGTTAATCCGTTCGGACACACCGTCACTTTGACGTGTTCCGGGAGGAGTCCTCATTTGAAAGAATACTATACTCTTTCAAGTATATAAGAAACTTATTGCTTAAGTATTTTCCATTACGGTCTTACCGTCACGGTATAACACTATAGCCGATCTGTTTGTCTATTTCGTGTCGAAACTCTAAAAGTTTCTGATTTGTGTTCTTCAAAAGAAACACATAACCATAACGTGATGCCACATCCGTTAAGGTCACGAAATATTCATGTTCACATCTAGCCTAGCTAGATATGGGCCCACTAACTTCACCATGAATAGGGCTAACAGATCGGTGGCCCTTTTACTATTACTAAGTAAATAGTATTTTAGGTACTTTACCTAATAAACTAGATTCGCAGACCTTATTTGAATAGTCAAATCAGTCCTAGTATCCACTCTTCAAAAGTGTGGATATACGAGTCTTGTATAATGTGTCCCAGACAACAATGCCACAAATAAGTCTCTATTGATCAAATCAATTTGAGCTATTTATTGTCAATTTATATGTTTGAGATTTTAATTATATTCAAAATATAAATTCTGTTATTCACATCTAATGTGTTTATCTCAGTATCATCTTTATATAATAAACACTTTAGTGTTCTAGAATATAAAGTTTTATCCGCAACGGTTTAAACACTGATATATAGATAATGTCTCTAGTCAAACTAGTTACAGTATAACAGTTCCTAATTTAAGTACACACCCGAAGGGTAGTTCCTAAACTTAGGTATCTACGGTCGAAACAGCGACTTTCGTCCCGTTTCCGATTCGCAGAGCAATCTTAGCTTGAAGTCAGTATCCTGCTCAAAGAAGATTCTGAACATCAATACATATTTTATGTACCACACTAAGTATTTAAAATCTAATTTCAATACTAGCTGTGAACATAACTAAGACAAACATTTTCAAAGTAAGAGCGTTGCCCTTTCTTTAATTCCTTCGTATCTGCCATATCCAAATGGTAGTCACTTTGGGATATGTCTATTATCTTTTCAATATTTCAGAACCTTAGGCCAAGCCTTGGGTTTTTAGAATATCGAAACGATTTGCACCTCGTGCTACATGCCCAATGCAAACTTTGACTTTATCTCCTCTAGAATAGTCAATTAATTCTCCAAGAATTATAAATTGCAATTTTAATACTTCTTAAATCTAAAATTAGATTTATGACAAGTATATTAAATTAAGCATTAAAGTCATCATCACATAAATCTTCCAAAGATTTTATGCTCTACTTATTTTGCTTAATTTTGGGCTTAAGGTATAATAAGTTATTTTATCAAATAAGGTAACCTATTATTTATTCCCAATTTGAAAATTAAATATTTAAAATATTTTAATCCCAGATTATATTTTAAATATCCAACTTTTCAATTTTATCTTGATTACAATAGTCCCCTATTTAATCAACGATTAGTGGTACTATATATATTATAATGATTATAATAGTCCAACTATATAATCAAATATAATCCAAATTAATTAACCTCAATACATTGATTACTATAATCCAATTATAAAATCAACTGTAAACTGAAATTAATTAATTCAAATATATTGATTAATATAATCCAATTATATATAATCAAGTATAATACAGTCCAACTGTTTATTAAAACAACAATTTAAATATTAGTCTAACTAACATTTAATCTAATGACGAAATAATTTAAATGAGCGCGTATGGCGAGTAATTGAACGAGTATTGCAAATTCAATTCTTGCCTCCCACTATTTTTCGTCGAGCCTCTAACCCTTTGTCGAGTACTCAGGAAACCGTGTTTCCTAGTGGGCTACGATCCCGTTAAATATCACACAATCTTGACTTTGGCCAACAAATTGTATGATAATTAACTAGGTAGATCTCTAAGATCAATTGGATCTCATCCAACTCCTAGATCCAGTAGGTGGACATCCAAGTCCCAAACATATATCTTATATATGCCTATACATCAAATGTATACCCTAACCTTTTTCCTCTAAATCAACTAGGCCTTGGCTTTGGCACAACAAACCTAGTGATCCAAGTCAAGCGCGGACCCATTGACATGGAAGCTTCGTAATCAATGTCTATGGACAAGAAGTGGTCTTGACTTTGGCCAACAAACCACAACTTGGACACGACACCGATATGGAACAAAGCCTCGTGATTAAAACACATCTTTGACGGACAAGGGCTTGACTTTGGCCAACAACCCCTGCCAATCTCGGATCTTGAGTAAGAATCACTCAATGGAAGGAAAATAAACGCTTGATATTTAACGAGGGTTTTTCGCGTGCAAATTGGCTACCAATTTATTATCTTTGTTAAGGTCTCATCATCATACACCCTTAAACATGCATTCTAAACACATAATAAAGCGCATATGATAAAATAATAATGATATGCGGATGGATATTTTACATTGATCCTAGATCAAATCTCTCACTTTCTCTCTCCCGCTAGCACTAATATTTCTTCTACCCGTTACACTACACTTCTAAAGAAACCTCATTTACATTGAGGGGAATAGGTGAGAAGAGAATGCAAAGAAATAGGAGATAAGGCTGGACACGCAGGTCCAATTAATAAATCAAATTTATTACAACAATTTCTAAAATTGCCCCACCCTTCTAATATCCATCCGATATACATTATTCAACATCACAACCATGTATTCATACAAGCATGTTATCAATCAATCAATCAAATTAATTAATCTTGATAATTAGTGATCATCCAATGTTCAAACAAAGATTTGATTTTGTTCGAGTCAAACTCGTATTGCGAACACGTACTCAAAGTACGATTTCTACGAATTAAATTAATTACATAATTAAATCCAATTTAATACGCATTTAATTCTAATTCATTATTTAATTCCAATTAAATATTACACTTTATAAAATAAACCTTTACGACTTAAATTCCAAATTTAATCGTTACGGGTCTCAAAGCCTGATTAATATCCAATATTAATTTAATTAAAGTCCAATGGGCTTTTAATTAATTTCTTCAAGGCGTGGACTTTTGGTCAACTCGGGTCAAACCCGCAACCAAAGTCCAATCCGGGATTACCTAATAAGCCTTTAAATTAATTTTGGCCCATTAGGCCCAATTAAACTTTAAAGGTTCATTAGTTGCATTTGGGCCTTTTGGAAGCGGTTTTGGGCCTAATTGGATCCAACCAATTTTGGCCTAAACCAACTTTGTACAACAAAGTCCAATAAACCCAATAACAACTTAAAAGCCCAAATCCAATTTTAAGGCCCATTTTATTAAATTACAAAATCCCTTTACAATTCAATTAAACAAAGTGCATAGCATTATTAATTACCCAAATCAAAGTTTCCAAAACATAAAATTTGTCCAATTAATCATGCTTAACATCATTAATCATGTCCAACATAATTAAATCAAAATCAAACCCAATTTCATGCTTCAAGTGTCTCAGCCAAAGGGGAAATATGCCCAAATCAAATTCAATCCAATTGAACCAATTAAACATAAATTCAACATCCCCAAATGATTTGCAAGTCATCCAATGAACAAAAAATCAAAAAACCAAGACATTAGGGAGCTTGCCAAATTCGGCCATCACAAGCAAATGGGGAAAAACCAAATTCGGCCATCATTTCGTGAAAACCATATCTCTGAAAAACCTAACGCATTAAAAGCGTTACGTCTCACTCCCCCTTACTGTTGAGTTTCAATCAAGTCCCAAGGATCATAAATCATGCAAAAAACGAGTATGAACACATCAAAGGAGTAAGGCGGAAACATAACTCACATTGAACGGTTTGAGATGCAACAAAGAAGATGCGTTTTCTGCCTCCTTCATGCTCGGCAGTGCGTCCTCATGCAGTGGGCTGCTCGGTTTCACTGGTTTTTGTCCCTCCAAGAATCGGCCATTAAAGAACACCATGGAAGCTCCAAGCTTCAAGCTCCAAAATTGACTCCAAGCTCACAAATTCGTTTCCCTATCACCTATGTATCACTCATGGTGTGTGCTAGCACTAAGTCTTCTTCCTTGCTTCCCCTTGATTCGGTCAAACAGAAACATTTTGAAGAAATCGGCTTGAAGCCGTGAAGGACAGGAAGATGAAAAGAGAGGGAAAATGAGAAGTGCGTATGTCTTGCTGTGAGAGAGAGAAAGCTTTTTTTTTTGTTTTATATATTTACCAAGTAAATAATAAATAAAACATATATTACTTTTTAATACAAAAGTAAAAAAAAGCAAGAAATAAATAATGTTATATTCATTTCAAGCTTTTAAAAGCTTTTCAATCAACTCAAATCAACTAATCACATCAAATCCATTCACTTTAATAAAGTGACAACATGTCATGTCACATCACTCAAAGTGACAAGTGACTTGACGATTGATGCGGACTAGTGATTTGACGCTTGATGTGACTTGCGTGCCGCGCTCGAATTCGAAATGCGAATGCGCTCGCAATCACTCTCGGGATCGGGTTCGCTAAATTCAAATTAACGAATTTTCCGTCGCGTCGTAATTAAATGATTACGCCTAGCGAAATCACTATTCACGTCGCTAATGAATAATTCTAAATTAATTCGTTCGCCCGAATTATAATTAATTTTAATTCCGCGTCGAAATCTAATTTCGATTAATATATCGAATATATTAATTTTACCGATTAATTCCAAATTAATCATTTCTCTTTTATTAATATTATCCCAGATAAAATATCTCCGCAGTTAATCACAGATTAATTTTCTCTCTCTTCTAATTAATCTAGATTAATTAAGTGCGAGTTTTACATCATCGGTGAATCTTCAGGAAGCGACCCATGAGATCTCCGGATATGTTGCAGTAAATACGGTCGTCGGATTATCCGAACACGTAAGCACCTCGTACTACGTTTATACGATTTACACGACAAGGTTGGCTTCTAGCAAATCGCCATGCCTACCCAATTCTCCAGAAAATTCTTAAGGAATATATAGATCTGTATCAAGCGTAGTATACCGTAGTATTGTGTAATCAGCCCAGTATCGGATAGTCACGTGCTAGGGCTAGGGCTGAATAAGTGTCTGCCCCGTCCGAAGCACATGTCGGATGTCTGGTAAATAGTCTCTATAATTGGATATACATGACCTTGTCATAATTCTCGATGGCCGGCCAGCACTTAAGAGCACTAATACCGTATCCTGTGACATCATCTCCACTATAACTTGAAGTGATACTTCCGTCTCGACATCACACCCAATACATACGACTCTTGATAAACCCAGAAAGCGGTTGACGCAGAACCGGTTAAAGCCATGTACCACCAAGACCAAAGTCTACCGATTATCGCAAGTATTAGCGATGCAAGTTCAGGTTAAGACTATACACACCTACCTTGATTTCGGCCTCCCATAGACACATAGTCATCATACCCATGGGATCCGAGGGGTCTATCCAGAGCGAAGCTGTTTCCCGTACCTCGGTGAAACACAACCTCATATCGCACTTGCATAAGTATCCAATACTTAAAATATATGAGAACTTGCCGTTGTGCCCTCACAACGCGCACAAGTGTAATACTAGCCTATTTCCGTATTACGATGTCCTGTCTCGATATTACTCCGGCTAGGGATATTTAATGATTAATCCTTGGACTGATACTTGTTGGTTTCTATATATGTCCAAGGAAAGATTAAGCATTTAAATACAACAATGAATATATATATTAAAAGATGAAGTATGGCGGAATCATACTCACAAAGATCGGAATGCAGATGCGTTGATGAAATGAAAAATTTCTCCTTTGTGCAGTGAAGGTTTCGGCCAAGGTGAGTGGGGAAGCTCCAAGATTTCTTTGATCCTTCCAAGCTCAAGAATTAGTTTCCCATAACAACCTTGTATGATCCCTTGAAGGTGCTAGCCTTGGTGTTAATTTATGGTCCAAAACAAACACAATTTCTTCAAGTTTTGCCAACAAAACAGAAAAGTGGAGAGGGCTGTGAAACTTCACAGTTTCGGTCAGAGAGGAAAGAGAGGAGAGTGAGGGATTTGATTTCAAAAATCAATTTATATTTATGCCATAATATTATTAAATTAATAATAACTTATGACACAAATCATGCAATGGCTTAGAGTGTCAAACACTCAATTTCCATGCAAAACCATTGAGTGCATTGTACACTATCTCCATGCAATGCATCACAATTAAATAATGCATAATATGACATGTGTCATGTGGGCCCCACACGTTTCCAATGAAAGTGGGCCCACGTGCACTCACGCGTTCGGGTTCGATATTTCCGAAATACCGAACTTACGTCGCGACGTTAATTAAATCGAATTTAAATAAATGATTGCGCCTAGCGAAATTATTATTTACGTCGCTAACGAATTAATTCTAAATTAACTCGTTTGTCCGAATTAAAATCTAATTTTAATTTCGCGTCGAAATCGAATTTCGATTATTATATCGAATATAATAATTTTACGATTAATTCCAAATTAATCGTTCTCTCTCTATTTATAGTACTTTATCCAAGATAAAGTCTCTCCGTAATTAATCCAAGATTAATCGAGTTTGAATCATACGTCATTGGTGAATCTTCGGGAAGCGACCCAAGAGATCTCCGGATATGTTGGCAGTAAATACGGTCGTCGGATAATCCGAACATGTACGTACCTCGTACTACGTTTTTGCCGATTCACAAGACAAGGTTGGCTTCTAGCAAAGCGCCATGCCTACCCAATTCTCCAGAAATATTCTTATAGGAATATCAGATCTATATCAAGCGTAGTATACCGTAGTATTGCGTACATCGATCCAGTATCGGACGATCACATGTTAGGCCTGGGACTGGAAATGTGTCTGCCCCGTACGAAACATATATCGGACATCAAGCAACTAGTCTCTTTAAATCGGACAATCCTGACCTGGTCATATTGTCCCGACGGTTGCAACCTTTTATAGAGTACTAGTTCTGTGTCCTGCGTGATCATCACCTCCATATGTCTGAAGTGATACTTCCATCTCGACATCACATCCAGTACACTACGATTCTCGATAAACCCAGAAGAGGTGTACACAGAACCGGTTAAGGTCCCCAACCACCAAAACCAAAGTTTAACGATTGTCGCAAGTACTAGCGATGTAAGTCTCAGGTTAAGACCATATACACCTACCCTGATGCGGCCTCCCATAGACACGCAGACATACTACCAATGGGATTCCGCGGGGGTCTATCCAGAGCGAAGCTGTTTTCCGTACCATCGGTAAAACACAACCTCCTATCGCACTTGCATAAGTATCCAATACTTAAATATATGAGAACTATGTCGATGTGCCCTCACAACGTGCACAAGCGCAATACTAGTCTATTCCGCATTATCGATGTCCGATCTCGATAATACTCCGACTAGGGATATTTAATGATTAAACCTTTATGGATTGATACTGTCTCATATCATCTCAATCCGGTATTAATCATATGGACTTTCGCCATTTATATTCAAAGTAAATAATATTACAAAACGGCAAAAGGCAATTTCATTATCACATAGTTAATTTTGTATAATAATCAATATCATTACAAACAGTGACGCTATGGGACATAATGTCTAACAATCTCCCACTTGGCCTATAGCAGTCACTCAAGCATCTAATACCCGAACTATGTATGTGTCGTTCAAAAACTTGCTGAAGAACAGCCTTCGTCAGCGGATCTGCAATGTTGTCATCTGATGTGACCTTCTCGACCTTTACATCGCCACGATGTATAATCTCCCGAATAAGATGGTAACGTCGAAGAACATGCTTGGACCGTTGATGGACCTTGGTTCCTTAGCCTGTGCTATAGCCCCGTTATTGTCACAATACAATGGAACGGGCTCAGCTGCTAACGGAACTACTCCTAATCCGATTAGGAACTTTCGGATCCAAACTGCCTCCTTTGCTGCTTCAGATGCGGCGATGTACTCCGCTTCTGTTGTTGAATCGGCAACAGTATCTTGCTTGGAAGATTTCCAGCTCACTGCTCCGTTATTCAAACAAAAAATGTACCCGGATTGCGACTTGTAGTCATCCTTGTCGGTTTGGAAACTTGCATCGGTATACCAAGATACCGCAAGTTCTCCACCTCCATAAATTAAGAAAGCATCCTTAGTTCGTTTAAGATACTTAAGGATTCTTAACTGCTATCCAGTGACCTTCACCTGGATCGGCCTGATAGCGACTGCACATGCTCAAAGCATATGAGACATCAGGTCGTGTACATATCATGGCATACATGATCGATCCGACTGCCGAGGCGAACGGTATCCGACTCATGTTGTCTCTCTTCTTGAGTCTTAGGACACATGTCCTTAGACAGAGGTACCACGTACCATTGGAACCAATCCCCTCTTGGATTGTTCCATGTTGAATCGCTTCAACACTTTATCAATGTATGTACTCTGAGAGAGTCCAAGCAGCTTTCTAGATCTATCCCGGTAGATCTTTATTCCAAGAATAAAGGCTGCTTCTCCCAGATCTTTCATGGAGAATTTTAATGAAAGCCAAGCTTTCACCGACGTTAGCATGGGAATGTCATTGCCTATAAGCAATACGTCGTCGACATAAAGGACAATAAAATTAAGTGCTCTCCCACTAACCTTCTTGTATACACAAGGGTCATCTGCGTTTTGCACGAAATCATATTCTTTTATGATCTCATCAAAACGCTGATTCCATGACCGTGATGCTTGCTTCAATCCATAAATGGATCGATTTAACTTACAAACCTTGTTTGCAAGTCTAGGTACGATAAAACCGTCAGGCTGTTGCATATAAACATCCTCCAAAAGGTTTCCGTTAAGGAAAGCGGTTTTAACGTCCATCTGCCATATCTCGTAATCGAAATATGCAGCTATTGCAAGCATTATCCGAATGGATTTAATCATGGCAACGGGTGAGAAGGTTTCGTCATAATCAATACCATATTGTTGACGATACCCCTTCGCTACAAGCCTAGCTTTGTACGTTTGTACGTTGCCATCCATGTCGGTCTTCTTCTTGAAGATCCATCTGCATCCAATAGGCTTTACGCCTTCTGGTGCATCAACCAGTGTCCAAACTTGGTTGGCGTACATGGAATCCATCTCGGACTTCATGGCTTCTTGCCATAAAGCGGAATCGATATTTTGTATCGCTTCCTCAAACGTAGCCGGCTCAATATCCTCAATAAGATTAATATCTACATGAGGTGAGATCAGGAACCCATACCTCTCAGGTACTGTTCTGACTCTCTCCGACCTACGCGGTCCTTGTGTATGTGAAGTTTGTGGTACAGACTCATCCCGGACGGTCTGTTCTTGTTCCGTCGTTGATTCATTGCCAGGAACAGTATCACTACGATCTTCATCGAGTTCTACTTTCCTCCCACTTACCACTGCATTTATAAAATCCTTCTCAAGGAAAAATGCTTGTAGAGCAACAAATACTTTGTTCTCTTGTGGGTGATAGAAGTAATATCCTTTGGTTTCCCTAGGATATCCTACGAAAAGGCATTTATCAGATTTGGGTTCAAGTTTGGTACCTTCCAAACGTTTAACATATGCCCAGCATCCCCAAATCTTCAGGAAAGAGAAACCTGGTTTCCTTCCTGTCCATATCTCATATGGAGTCTGTTCAACAGACTTCGACGGTACCTTATTTAAAATAAGTATAGCACTATTTAATGCGTATCCCCATAAGGATATTGGTAGCTCAGTGCGACTCATCATTGACCTCACCATGTCTAACAAGGTGCGGTTTCTCCGTTCGGACACACCGTTTAATTGCGGTGTTCCAGGAGGAGTCCACTGTGAAAGAATACCATATTCTTTCAAGTAATCTTGAAACTCATAACTTAAGTATTCGCCACCACGGTCTGACCGTAATGTCTTAATACTCTTCCCTGTTTGTTTCTCCACTTCGTGTCGAAACTCTTTGAATTTCTCAAAAGTTTCCGACTTGTGTCTCATAAGATACACATAACCGTAACGAGATGCATCATCTGTGAAGGTTACGAAGTAGTGAAATCCACCTCTAGCCTGGCTAGACATGGGCCCACATACGTCAGTATGAACGAGAGCCAACAATTCTGTGGCACGTTCACCTTTACCGCTAAAAGGTGATTTAGGCATTTTGCCTAAAAGACAAGATTCGCAGACGTCATATGAATTGGGATCAAATTCGTCCAAGTACCCACTCTTCGAAAGTGTGGATATGCGAGTCTTGTTGATGTGTCCTAGACGACAATGCCACATATAAGCTTCATCTTTTAGATTACTCCTTTTGAGCCTTTTGTTTGTCATTTTAGGAGATTCATTTATATTCAAAATATAAAGACCGTTATTTGCAACAGCTGTGCAAATTTCTGCATCATTTTTATATAAATAACACCCAGTGTTTCTAAATACAAAAGTGTAACCCTGCTGGGTTAACAAGGATACAGATATAATATTCCTAGTTAAACTAGGTACAAAATAACAGTTCAAAAGTTTAAGTACATGCCCTGAGGGCAGTTCTAAAACAAAAGTCCCTACGGCCAAAACAGCAACTGGTGTTCCGTTTCCGACCCGTAGATCCATCTCCCCCGATGCCAGCACCCTGCTATCCTGCAGATCTTGCACATCAGTACAAATATGAGCACCACAACCAGAATCAAAAATCCAATTTTTGAAACTAGAAGTATTCATATTTATCTCAATAACAACATACCAGAGGCGATAGCCTTGCAGCCTTGATATCCTCCCTCTGCCCTTTGCCCATTCGGCAGTCACGTTTCCAGTGACCCCTCTTGCCGCAGTTGAGGCAGATGTCGCGAGATTTGTCCTTTGGCTTCCTAGAAGCCACTGTCAACTTGCCCTTGCCCTTGTTCTTGAACTTCTTCTTCCTCGCACCTCCAATTGCCTTGGGCCCAGCCCTTGGCGCATGAGAGGTCGATGCATAATGCGCCTCGCGCTTGCTCCCCTTTAGGAGTTCCTTTTCGAACTCCTTCAGCACGGACAACAACTCTCCAAGAGTGTCGTCAGTGTCCATCAACTTATAGTTGATGATGATTTGTTACCAAGTATCGGGTAGCGATTGTAATAGCATATCAATCGTCAACTCTGCCTCCAAGACAATGCCCATCTTGGCTAACTCATCTATGTCAGCGATCATTTGAGTCTCGTGGGCCTCAACTGATGCGCCGTCTGTCATCCGGGAGCGGAAGAGTTTCCTTACTAGCTCGTACCTCTCCATCCGCTTGTTGGTGCGGTGGAGATCACGCAATCTTGCCATCATGTTATAGGGATCCAAGTCCCTGTTCTGGCGTCTGAAATGCTAGGTCATTGCAGCTAGCATAACTGACTGAGCTTGGTCACAATCGTCACTATGAGTCTTCCATAACTCTAGCTCCAGTGGCTCAGTGGGTTTAGGCGGGAGAGGTCTCTGAATAGTATACAGCACCCTATCAGCCCCAAGCACTATCTTGAGGTTCATTTCCCAGTCGGCAAAGTTTGTCCCTTTGAAGACATTATCGCCCATGATTATGTCGCGGACATTACCCTTGCCAGTCATCTTGACAACTATAGTCCAACTATAAAGTCAACGATGTTATGGGTACAGTCAAACTGTTACAAGCAAAATAACAATATATTAGTCCAACTAATTATTAAAATATTGACGAAATAATGATTTTGAAAGACGCGTAAGGCTAAGTATCTGAACGAAATTGCAAATTCAATAATAGCCTCCCACTATTTTCTTCAAGTCTCTAACCCTCTTGTGGAGAACTCGGGAAATCGCATTTCCTAGTGGGCTAGGATCCCGTTAAATAACACACAACCTTGACTTTGGTCAATAAAAGCTATATGCTATTTAACTTAGGTAGATCTCTATGATCAATTGGATCTCATCCAATTCCTAGATCCGGTTAGGTGGACATCCAAGTCCGAAACATATGTATAATGTCAATGTATCCATTACATTTTCCTAACCATATCCTCCGAATCATCTAGGCCTTGGCTTTGGCCAAAAACAACCTAATGATTCCAGTTAAGCGGGACCCATTGACGAGGAAAGTTTCGTAATCATGTCATTGGACAAAAAATGATCTTGACTTTGGCCAATAAAAATCACGATTTGGACAAGACACTGATATGCAACAAACTCTCATGATTCAAGTACATCCTTGATTGACAAAGGTCTTGACTTGGCCAAACAAAACCCATGCCAACTTCGGATCTTGAACAAGAATCATTCAATGGAAGGATATTTGCTTAATATAAATTGAGGGATTTTTGCGTAATTGGCAACCAATTTATTTATCTTTGTTAGGTCTCATCATCATACACCCTTAAGCATGCTTCTAAAACATCATAAAGCGCGTAAAGTAAATTAATAGTGATATGCGGATGGATATATAAACAATTTGTTCCTAGAACAAATCACTCCCTTTCCTCTCCCTGCTAGCACTATTCTACTTCAACCCATTTTCATAATACAATAAGAGAAACCTCATTTACATTGAGGGGAATTAGGTGAGAAGAGAATACAAAGAGATAAAGAGATAAGGCTGGACACGCAGGTCCAATTTATAAATTCCAAATTTACAATAATTTCTAAAATTACCATTTCCCTTCTAATATCCATCCGATATACACTATTCATTCAACACATACATATATTTTCAAACAAGACATGCTTTTTACAACCAATCTAATCCAATTAATTAGTCTATGTTTAAGTGATCATCCAATGTTCAAACAACGGTTTGATTTTGCGCGAGTCCAACTCGATTGAGAATAAGTACATAAGGTACGAATTCGCGAATTATATCGAACTACTTATTAAATCTAATTTAATTCGTATTCAATACTAATTCAATTATTTAATTCCAAATTAAATGTTTACACTTTTAATGTGCTTTAAAGACTTAGATTCTAAATCTAATCCTATTGGGTCTCAAAGCCCAACTAACATCCAATGTTTAATTTAATTCAAGTGAAATGGGCTTTCAATTGATTAAGGCTTGGGCTTTGGTCAATGTGGGTCAAACCCAATTACCAAGCCCAAATAAGGAATCACCCTTAAATGCCATAAAACCAATTTTAAGCCCATAAGGCCCAATTAATTTTTTTAAAGCCCATTATATTATATTTGGACTTAATGGAGTGATTTAGGCCCAAATTGGATCCAATCCTTTTGGCCCAATCTACTTGGTCCACCCAAGCCCATTATGCCCAAATACAATATTAAAAGCCCAATTCACCAATTAAGCCCATTAATTAAATTTTAATATTCCAAACATTAAAGTCCAATTAATTAAAGTGTAAAACCAAGATTAATATATTAAACCAAATATTTCAAAAATACCCATTTAATTTATTAATCATCTATTTTTCAAAATAAATGTCCAACATTAATTTTAACAAAAAATCAACTCCTTTACATGTCCATCACATTCGGCCAAGGTGAGGTTTTTGTGTCGATTTGTTTTTCAATCCGATTGAATTACTAATTTACGTCCCGTATACGTTCTAAGTCATCCAATGATCTTAAACAAAAAAAATTCCAATCCACTCCAAGTAGCAACACATTCGGCCAAGGCATGAATTTGGGGAAAAAAATCATCCAATGCATTTTCATAAAATTGATTTCATATTATGTCATTTTACATACAAATAAGCATACTCATTCATCAAATTTCACAAGAACATGCTTCAATCAATTTTACCCAATTTTAACCTAAAGTATTTCATGCTTAACCATGGCTCCATGATACCATTGTTGGTTTCTATTATATGTCCCAAGGAAAGATTAAGCATTTAAATACAACAATGAATATATATATTAAAAGATGAAATATTGCGGAATCATACTCACAAAGATCGGAATGCGGATGCGTTGATGAAATGAAAAATTTTCTCCTTTGTGCAGTGAAGGTTTCGGCCAAGGTGAGTGGGGAAGCTCCAAGCTTTCTTTGATCCTTCCAAGCTCAAGAATTAGTTTCCCATAACACCTTTGTATGATCCCTTGAAGGTGCTAGCCTTGTGTGTTAATTTATGTTCCAAACAAAACACAATTTCTTCAAGTTTTTGCAACAAAAACAGAAAAGTGGAGAGGGTGTGAAACTTCACAGTTTCGGTCAAGAGGAAAGAGAGGAGAGTGAGGGATTTGATTTCAAAAATCAATTTATATTTATGCCATAATATTATTAAATTAATAATAAACTTATGACACAAATCATGCAATGGCTTAGAGTGTCAAACACTCAATTTCCATGCAAAACCATTGAGTGCATTGTACACTATCTCCATGCAATGCATCACAATTAAATAATGCATAATATGACATGTGTCATGTGGGCCCCACACGTTTCCAAATGAAAGTGGGCCCACGTGCACTCACGCGTTCGGGTTCGATATTTCCGAAATACCGAACTTACGTCGCGACGTTAATTAAATCGAATTTAAATAAATGATTGCGCCTAGCGAAATTATTATTTAC
This sequence comes from Zanthoxylum bungeanum, assembly GCA_019454045.1. Classification (NCBI taxonomy): domain Eukaryota; kingdom Viridiplantae; phylum Streptophyta; class Magnoliopsida; order Sapindales; family Rutaceae; genus Zanthoxylum; species Zanthoxylum bungeanum. Next base: position 106,094 of record SKCR01040398.1, read on the forward strand.
GTCGCTAACGAATTAATTCTAAATTAACTCGTTTGTCCGAATTAAAATCTAATTTTAATTTCGCGTCGAAATCGAATTTCGATTATTATATCGAATATAATAATTTTACGATTAATTCCAAATTAATCGTTCTCTCTCTATTTATAGTACTTTATCCAAGATAAAGTCTCTCCGTAATTAATCCAAGATTAATCGAGTTTGAATCATACGTCATTGGTGAATCTTCGGGAAGCGACCCAAGAGATCTCCGGATATGTTGGCAGTAAATACGGTCGTCGGATAATCCGAACACGTACGTACCTCGTACTACGTTTTTACCGATTCACAAGACAAGGTGGCTTCTAGCAAAGCGCCATGCCTACCCAATTCTCCAGAAATATTCTTATAGGAATATCAGATCTATATCAAGCGTAGTATACCGTAGTATTGCGTACATCGATCCAGTATCGGACGATCACATGTTAGGCCTGGGACTGGAAATGTGTCTGCCCTGTACGAAACATATATCGGACATCAAGCAACTAGTCTCTTTAAATCGGACAATCATGACCTGGTCATATTGTCCCGACGGTTGCAACCTTTTATAGAGTACTAGTTCTGTGTCCTGCGTGATCATCACCTCCATATGTCTGAAGTGATACTTCCATCTCGACATCACATCCAGTACACTACGATTCTCGATAAACCCAGAAGAGGTGTACACAGAACCGGTTAAGGTCCCCAACCACCAAAACCAAAGTTTACCGATTGTCGCAAGTACTAGCGATGTTGTAAGTCTCAGGTTAAGACCATATACACCTACCCTGATGCGGCCTCCCATAGACACGCAGACATACTACCAATGGGATTCCGCGGGGTCTATCCAGAGCGAAGCTGTTTTCCGTACATCGGTAAAAACACAACCTCCTATCGCACTTGCATAAGTATCCAATACTTAAATATATGAGAACTATGCGTTGTGCCCTCACAACGTGCACAAGCGCAATACTAGTCTATTCCGCATTATCGATGTCCGATCTCGATAATACTCCGATAGGGATATTAATGAGATAAAACCTTTATGATTGATACTGTCTCATATCATCTCAATCCGGGTATTAATCATATGGACTTTCGCCATTTATATATCAAAGTAAATAATATTACAAAACGGCAAAAGGCAATTTCATTATCACATAGTTAATTTTGTACAATAATACAATCATTTACAAACAGTGACGCTATGGGACATAATGTCTAACAATACTGTCTCATATCATCTCAATCCAGGAAACTAATCATATGGACCTCTCTTCATTTATATATCTATGGTGATTTAATCACAAATGATGAGAGTGCAATTTCCTTGACACATAGTATAATTTGCTACAACAACACAATGATTTGTGCAAATAGTGACGCTATGGGTCATATTATCCAACACTTACGCCTAAACTATTGGTCTTGGGGCTTTAATTCTCGCCGTCCCCAAGCCACTCAACTAGAGCTAGATGTGCGGATCAATGTTATCATCTCGACTCTGAATCTAAGCTCTAGGGGCATTATGTCTCGCCGTTCCCTTAGCCTTGAAATATAGGATCTATGGGCGTTACGTATCACCGTCCCCCTAGTCCCGCTCTACACGTGCATATGTGGTATCCGTCAATACCAATAACTGTCAATGCCAATATTTGTACCAAATAACATCTTGGTGGGATTTTCCCCCATGCCTCCAAAAATCATCAATCATCATGCTTTAAAAATCATCACTTTCTAAAACATTTATCATTAAAAAAAATAATTGAAAGTAAGCATGGCTAAAGCCCTAAGTGCTCAAAAATAAGTCTTAATTCGAAACATATCAGTAAATATCAATTTGAGAAAAGGGTCCACTCACATATTTGGAATCTGGCTGGCACTACTTTGTTTCGTCAAAAGAAGTTGTGGTTCCTACGATAATCTATAATTGATAAACTTAATTAGTATACAAGTCATGAATTATGCTTGTAACATGATATAATTTGTGTATATGCACTGATACGAAACCCCTAGGGTGGCCTTTAACTTCCTATGTTGCAATTGAAATAAAATGAAACTGTTTCTGTTACGCGTCGCGACGCCAGGTCGGGAGCGTCTCAATGTCCATACAAGTAGACCCAGGTAGAGAGCTTCTTCTTACTCCGTGTCACGACGCTAGGTTTTGGGCGTCGTGACACTCACATAATCAGACCTGAGGCTTCCACACGACTGACCCGAGGCAAACACACAACCGACTCGAGGTAGAGGGTATTTTCATGTTCAGTGTGACTGCCACACGGACTGACCAGAGTCTTCCACACGACAAACCCGAGTCCTCCACACGATCGACTTGAGTCATCCACAAGACTTACTCAAGTCCTCCACACGACCAACTAGAGTCCTCTAAACGATCGACCAGAGTCTTCCACACGACCGACCCGAGGTATATGGTATTTTCATGATCCACGTCGCGACGTCAGGTGCTGAGCATCGCGATGCCCACATGACCATACCTGAAATAGAGGGCATCTCCAAACTCAGAGTCACGACGTTATCCCATACTTGTCACGATGCTGGCCTGATTTCAGGCCAATATTCAACTCTCAACTGCCAAATTCCAAAATAAAATACCAACAGCCCATATTATGACCTTCACACAAACACTTCTTTAAAATTTAACATCCATACATGCTATACCAGTATTCCACCATCAAAGCAACTCTCTAACCTTAATTTAACTCAATATCTAGAATTTCATAATTTTGGGCATTTCTTAATAAAATCAATTTCATAGTTCATTATCCAACTTAATGCAATCACTAGTATGGCATCAACACTAATATAACATTACTTCATCAAAACTCTACAATCCAAGTTTTGGATCAAGATTCCTTACCTTGATTCATACTTATTCTTTCTCTATTGTAGTCCACAGGCCTTCCTTTCCCCTTTCTAAACTTGTTTTGTGTTGGATTCTCTCCATTCTTCTTCAAGATTTCTTGTGAAATTCTAAATCCTTCACTCTCTCCTTTTTTCCGCATTTTATGTTCCATTTCTCTCTCCATTCTTCCTCATTTTTGGTCCTCTATAGAATTTAGGGGTTGGGTGGCTTTTATTGATCTCTCGACTAACTTAGCCTTTTCTAGAGAAGTCTAGGGACTTGGAAGATATTTAGAGCTATTGGGCCAAAATGAAAAGAGTAATGGGCTTTTGGGTTGGAAGGGCAATTTCTTTTTGTTACTTATTTTCGTCACAATGTAGTGGGTCTAAATAAATAGACATATTCGACCTAGTTCTGTTCACAATTTGGAAAATGTTTAACAGTAAATTTGTAGATCAATGTCTTAGCTTCCCGAAAATATAAAATTCATAAAAAAAGAGATCGTATGAGAAAGTTAAGGTCCAAATACAAAGGGCTATCCAGAATAGAATATAAACTAAATTCCGTATCGAAACTATGAGGAATTTATCGAATGTCCAAAAAGTAATTTCACAGGCATAAACACACTTGAACATGATTTATATTATGTATTACACCATCTATAACATATCAATCATCGTAGTAGTCGTCGGAATTACCGAGGTGTTACATATATGTTATCCATCATAGGTGATCGGCTCTGGCCAAAGTGTTAAGAATCATGACTTACACACATGGATACCTAAACCCCTTACGGTATATATATTAGCCAAAAGATCCAATCTTGATACGCACTTGATTAATGAGTGCATCGATCCATACCCAACGAACATCTAGTGGTCAGACCATGAAAGATTTCTGACATATATGGCAACAAAGTGTGGAGGATCACACACAAAATTAATGTTATCATATAGTCAAAGGATCACATATGCTACTCGTGATGCGGAACTCACTTGGATGATTAGGCCAAGCAAACCCCTCATAACAGATAGAGCCCCAAGCACCACGAATTTGATTTTGTTTGTCGTCTTTAAATTATACCTCAATAAATCTATTTCAGGTCGTTCTTTGACTTATTTCTTAGCTAGGTACGTTGCATGGGAACTTATGGGTTATACTCGCTACATTTCTTCTATTTCCTATCTAATGGAATTTCCAGCCTCATTTCGACACTGAGAAAGCTTGTTGTTGTGTAGTTTACAATTCTTGTGGAAATGTATGATATTAAGCATTTCTAGTCATTCCGTAGTTCTACTGAACTTCACCATTAAAAGTCTATCTTAGCACTTATACACTTCTGTTATTGTTTATCTTGTATTTTTTTTCTATTGTTATCTTATCTCGTCAGTTCCACCTCTAAACCTTTTACTTGATGTCCTTTTTGTCTTCTCTTCTACTCTATTCTATGCCTGGAACTATTGTAGTCTATGCCTCTGTCCATTTATCCGAAGGATATCATCTTTTTACATGTCTTTTGCCATACATTATAGGTTAATATACTACACCATGAATTTACTTGTTCTTGGGAGTATCATTGGGACGAATATCATGGTTCTTCATTATTGCTGTCGTCTAACGAGTGTTGGGAATGTGGGGTTAGTCTTGAAGTATTTTCTGATTGTGGTGGTCTCACTAGCTACCAGTGCTGTAGTTACACATGTTGCTCATTATAATCTTAGGACTCCTTTATTTACATGTCTTCAACTTCACTCCTTAGTTATTTCGACTATTGACCATACTATCTTTTACTGAGAATCTTCTCAAGGTTCATGTTTTTCCAAAATCCTATCATACTTTCTTTATTATTCTTCCTTATGAAGTCTTGCTCTACTACTTATATTTCTTTCTTATCTCAATTTCCTGAATCTCTTAAGACTTTATTCTTTTGAAACTCCATCTTTATCGACAGATTAGGGCATCAATATTGTGCCTAGGTTTGGGTGTTGTTCTCTACTAATTTTTCCCTCTCTATTATAGTTGAAAGCTCTGTATAAGTTGTGTTTCTTAATTCCAAGGGTCTTTATCTGCGTTGTTTACTCTGGCTCCTTACTCTTTTGAGTCCTTACTTTCTTGAAGGATATGTGCTCTACGACATGGCAAGTCGTTTCTTCTCAGTTTGGCTAAACATACCGTGAATCCCAATCACTCTATCTCATACAAGATATTACTATCTTATGATTCTCATATAGGTTCTGTTGAAATCCTTGGTTCGACTATCTTGCTATTTCATGATTTTTCTATTCTGTCAAATACTCTTTTTTTAATTGTTCAAATCCTTATTAGGCTCTAAGTTGGGAGGTGAATACATGTTTTATTTGTCTGGTTAGATGTCTGCATACTTATTATGGTTGGGGCTACTGGAAAGAAGAGTTATCGTTCATTCTGTTGGGATCTATATCAGCTTCTCCCTTCCTATGGTTCCACTATTCTTAGGTCTTCATTTTCATTAGTGTTTTTATGCTATGTTATCTATGTTACTATATGTTTCGAACTTTCTTGTCACTTTTCACACCTTCTTTATTATTTCTATATCATATCTCTTAACGCTAAGTTGTATTACCGAGGCTAGTGGTAATTCATTCTTATTAACTATTTTCTAGATCTATATTCTCTGCTCTTGCTCTAGGCTACAACTATGCCATTTTAACCTTACTGTTCATACTAGTACTTTTGCTAGCTCTTAAGTATCTCCAATCTCATGGGTCAGTCCCTTTTGAACCTACATGGACTTCTACTGCATTGGTCTGATCTAAGGGTTCTTACCGGTACTACAACCTTGCTCATCTTGGAGTATGTCAAGTTCTCTCTTTTCTAACCTTATAAGTCTCTGTACTCCCATTCTGGGTGAACCATCTCTCGAGGTTTTCTGCCCTTGTCTCAGAAAATAGTATTATGGGTACTGATATTTCATACGGTTATCTTTATCCATGCTAGTAAAGGCTGAATAAACTTTTACAACTCGGCATATATCAATGTCCTTATTCTGGTACTTTGTGTCTTGGTAGAGTCTATTACTCATGTAAGATAGGTATGAGATAGGCTCCGTCAGGACAGCTTCCTTAACCGGTACCACTGAGAGGTTCAAAATCTAGGTAGCTTATGGTCGTTTCTATATCGGTTTCTTGAAGGCAATTAATCATTTTTCTGTACGACCTTAAATTTTGTTTGCTTAAAGGCCTGTATATGGATATCTAGAATCTTCATATCGTTTGTGACATCTCAAGTCTATCGAAAACTCCCATGACTAATCCAGATTTCTTGCTCCTTTGACCTTTTTGATTATCATTCATTATTCAAGAAACTTGTTATCTATACAAGGTGCTCAACGACTATTGAATCTGCTTGAAAGAATTTTTCGAGGAAGGAATGAATTTTTACTTGGGTCTAACTGATATTTGTTCTTGCTTGGGTGATAAGTACGATTTATACCCACTTATTCAGACAATCTTAGTTTACTATTTTGTTAAATTTCATGTCATTTAATGTATTTTATAGTTTCTTTTATTTTTATTGATAAGAAGTATTGTAACATGGAACTTGTGAAAAATGGACATATTTGGGAACTTATGGACTCATCAGAAGCACGCGGGAGAGCAAAATACGCAGAAAACACAATCCTAAAATTTTGGCATGGCGTCATGATGCCCATTGTAGCGTTGTGATTCCCAGACAACACTTAATACATGTATAACGAGAGAGTTGGGCACCGTGACGCCACTTCCGGCATCGCAACGCTGCGATAGAAGCCCAGAAAATATCATAAATTGATATTTTACATGCACAAAAACTCCATGACTCCCTATAATAAATACATAATCTCATCCAAAACCCTATGAAGAAGGCTAATACACAAATTAAGACTCAAAAACACATATTTTAGAGAGATCCAAAGAGAAAGATTGAAGAGCAACAAAAAGAGACGAAGACGGTGACGTTCGAAGGTGAAAGGATTCAATTCGGGTTAAATCTTCTAGTTTCTTTCTTTAACTCTAATGATTTCTATTAGATTCATGACCATGCTTTCATTGTTTTATTATTTGGTCATTAACTAACTCTATTATTCTAGAGGATGATGTATCCAATGCTTGAACCTATGTATTGATTGCCAATTTGATTTTTATGAAGTTTTAATTCAGTTTATTTATATTCTCATGAATTTATTACTTATTGTTTGTTGGCCCCAAATTGAGATGATGAATGTTTAGAATCTATCGCTAGGGAGAGATGGATTTTGAATAGGATTTAGAGAATATAACCTATGAGTTTTATAGAGTTCGGGATAATCTATAATTCATTTGAAGTCGTTAACAAAGAATCACAAAGCAAAATGAGTTGTTAATTATTAGATTTTTATAGGGATATCGAAGTCTGTAATTAATAATCTTTTCACTATTGCTCGGGAGAGGGAGGGAAATACTTTAGGATTATTGAATTATAACCAATGCAACTGAATAAGGATTGATTAGCATAACAAATACATAGGGATAGCTAGGTGAAATCAGACTATAGAATCTCTCTCATATTTGTTTATCCTAATTAAACGTTTTAATCTTGTATTCCTTTAGTTTTTAGTTTTACATTCAGATTATTTTAAATTGCTTCTAAATAAAGTTAGGTTTAATAATTATAGTACTTAGTGTGAGTTGAATACAATCCCTGTGGATTCTATACTTTTTCACTTATCTTACTAAAATTTTACAACGTACACTTGCGGTACGATATAAAATATGGCAACAAGCTTTGAAGTCGTTGTTGGGGATTGTTAATTAATTCGCATTAATACTATTACCATAAAACCTTAGCTTTAATTTAGATTTTCATTTTCATTTTTATTTTTATTATATATTTTTTATTGTAATTTTTTTTTTGGTATTTTTTTCTCGTCTTCCTATAATTCAATGAATGCGAAGATCCACAAGACTTGACTCGCTTCTGTTTGATCCAGAGATAGAAAGAATAGTGATGATATAAGGAAAGAAAGGAAATTTGAGAAAAGAAGAAAGAAGTAATGCGGTGAAAATATAGAGAATAACCCATGTCAGGTGGCAATCATGGATCATTTTAAAGTAATCATTGACGATAATTATTTTGGGATTACGCACCCACCAATAAGTGCCAATAACTTTGAGCTGAAACTTGCATTGATCAACATGGTACAAAAGAACCAGTTTGGGGGTTCAGCTGTATAGGATCCCAACGTGCATTTAAGGATACTCTTAGAGATAGCAAATATGATTAAGATGAATGGCGTGACAAAAGAAACCATCAGACTATGTTTGTTCCCATTCTTTAAGAGACAAGGCGAGAGGTTGGATACAATCCATTGTAATGGGAAACACCATGACATGGCAGAATATGGTACACTATTTCTCGCAAGGTTCTTTCCACCAGCTAAATCAGCCCTACTGAGAACATAAAGCATATTTAGACAGTGGGAGACTGGAATATAAACAAGGCCTGGGAGTGCTTTAAAGATCTACTTAGGAGGCCCCCACAACATAATTTTGAAAACTGGGTTCAGATTCAATATTCTACAATGGGTTGAATGGTCTAAACAGGCCATGGTCGATGCAGCAGCTAGAGGAATCATGTTCAAGAAATCTGTTAAAGATGCCTATGCTCTACTAGAGAGGTGGCCATTAACACTTTCCAATGGCCAAGTGAACGCACCAATGTGCCTAAGGTGGCTGGTATATATGAGGTGGATCCTATTGTCGCACTTACAGCTCAAGTGTCATCCTTCACGACTCATCTAGCAGTATTGACCAATCAACAGGGCCAATCATCTATTGAAGCTGCTACTGCTAATGGAATGATCTTACCTGACAGAGGATACAAGCAAGTCTAATATGTGAACAATCAGAACATTAAAAACTATAGAGGCAATCATATGCCTAACTATTACCATCTGAACTTGTCATATGCAATACAGAGAATGTCTTACAACCTTCCAATGGCTTTAATAATCAAAGAGCTGAGTAGAAACCATCATTAGAAGACCTCACAAGCACGTTTTTTGCTAAAATGTTAGCGAGGTTTAAGAAGAATGATTCGAGGCTGAACAACATTGAAACACATATATGGGCAATATACGGGCAACAATGAAGTCCTTAGAAGTGCAGATTGGGCAAATTGCCTCTTCCATGACTAATCAATATAAATAGACATTTCCTAGTAATACTGAAGTCAACGTTAAAGAGCAATGTCGAGCTAGAACCCTCAGGAGCGGAAAAGAAATTAGAGATAGTCCTAAGGACTTAGGCAGTAAAGAAAAATACGGTACTTCAGGAGGAAACAATGACATAAGAAGTGAATAATGCATCAGCTCATCCATATAAGCCACCTCCTATCATAATGACACCTTTGTCGTACCATCAACTCTTTCAAAGAAAGAAATTGGATACTTAGTTTGCCAAGTTCCTATATATCTTTAAAAAGATCCACATCAACATCCCCTTCGTAGATGCTTTGGAGCAAATGCCTAACTATGTGAAGTTTATGAAGAAGGTAATGTCCAAGAAGAGGAAGCTGGCAGATTTTGAAACTGTAACACTCACGAGGAGTGTAGTGTTGTCATATAGAAGAAGCTTCCTCCAAAACTTAAGGATCCTGGCAGTTTTACCATACCTTGCACTATTGGGAATTGATATTTTGGTAAGGCGTTGTGCGATTTGGGTGTTAGTATAAATCTCATACCCTTATCCATCTACAAACATTTAGGCATAGGTGAGGCGAAGCCAACCATAATGATATTGCATCTAGAAGATAGATCCCTCACCTACCCGAGAGGAAGTGTAGAGGATGTGTTGGTTAAGGTGGATGAATTTTACTTTCATGCCGACTTCCTTGTTCTTGATATGGAGGAGGACCATGATGTCCCAATCATCATTGTGAGAGCTTTCTTGGAAACAGGTAGAGCGATTATTGATGTGAAAAAAGTTGAATTGAAGATGAGAGTTCAAGATAAAGAAGTCACATTCAGTGTTTTCAAAGCCATGTCGACCCCTCAAGGTGATGCAAAATGTCACAGAGTAGATATTGTAGAGAAGGGAGTTGCAAACACGCATGGTGAATCAGTATTTCAGCAACATACGAGCTTAGTGCAGTCGTCCATAAAGAAGATTCTCAGCAGCCAATCCTGAAACGATCCCAAATCACCGTAACGTTTTAAAATGAGTGGGAATTCAAGAGTCAGTGGACTTAAAAGGTGGTCAAGCCAAGTTTACAACATGTGCAGTCAAAGATTTCAACCATCAGTAGACCCTGAGGGGACCATCCATGGATAAATTACCACAGCCTACCAAGCTGTCTTTTTCATGTCATAACAATTGGTGGATACCAAAGAAGAAGGCAGATGAGACTATCTAATCTGCTACATTGAAGCCACCATGACCATTAGGGTGGTTGCGTCTGGCTGAAGACGTTAAACTTAGCACTAGCGGGGAGGCAAACCTTGTATTTGATTATTTTTATTTTATTTTATTTACATGTGTCTTTATGCAGGTGTTAGCGCAAACCACACAGCCCGTACAACCAAATTCTGACCAACTGGAGCATGATCAACTCCATGCATGGTAGTGTTGTTACTTATTTTTGTTTCTTTATGTTTATCTTACATTAGGACAATGCAAGTTTTAAGTTTGGGGGTGTGTGCATGTAGTGATAGTTCCTGTTATTTATTTTAAGAAAAAATTATTATTTTTATGTCATTAGTAGTAAAGCATAAGTCTAATGATGAATTGTGTTTGCTTTAGATGAAATCTTAGAAATAATAAATTCCCAATTAAATTTTCGCTGATGCCTTGAGTAGATGATCTAGGTTAGACTCATAAGCACTCAACAATAGGGTTTTAGCAGTAAGAACCTAGGTAGTTGGCAAAGTGACTAGTTGAAGAAATTATTTGTCATCGAATGACCGTTTTCTTAGATATCTATCTCAATATACTAGTGTTATGATATATGGTATGGTTAAAATAAAAGAAAAGGGAAAAGAGAAAAATTTTGAAAGAAAGAAACAAAAGAAAAAATTAAACCACATAGAAAGAAAAGAAAAAGAAAAAAAAATTAAAACCACCTATAATCTATGGGACAGTTATGACCCATACCGTCACTATTTGTAAGATCATGGTGTTGTTGTACAAATTAACTATGGGACAAAGGAGATTGCTCTCTTATCATTGTGATTAGATCACCTAGATATATAAATGATAAGAGGCGGTCCTTATGATTTGTTCATGGATTGAGATGATATGAGACAATATCAATCCACGAAGGATAAATCATTAAATATCCCTAGTCAGAGTATTATCGAGATTGGACAACGATAATGCATAAAAGACTAGTATTACACTTGTGCACGTTTGTGGGGCATAACGACATAGTTCTCATATATTG
>SKCR01040399.1:0-100439 GCA_019454045.1 Zanthoxylum bungeanum
ATTAATTTTTAGAAGAAGAAGACAGGTTCTTGTAAGCCTTCAAGATGAGGTTAGTTTGGGATTGAACGAGCTTTGATTTCTTCAAGTTGAGCTCCAACTCCATTAATTTGATTTCTGTCCATTTCTTCTCCAATTCAGCCTTTTGTGAATCTCCAATCAATTCTAACATTTCCTCAATTACATCCTCATTCAACCCTTTGATGAAATTCTTTTGAAATTCCACCATCTCTTTCACACTCAACGCCATATCATTAACTCCTGAGAAAGAGCAATTAAAGAATCAGTAGTAGCAATATATGAGAATAGGGCTACGATGAGTTTATACGCCCATCTGCCACATTAATTAAATATTTAATTCCAACGTATTCCCAGAGAGAAGCGTGTCTCTTCGATTATATTGATGACATAATCACATTGTCATCCCCCACTAGATGATATAATAAGTGCTTGAAATTCACTTGTTTGGGAAAAATAAGCAGAATAAATAAATAAACAAACAAACCCAAGACAAGAAGTCAAGAAACAAAACACTATCCCATGGAAAAAGAACCTGCTGTTGTTTATTGTTCATCTGAAGAGGAAGAGAAAGAGAAAGAAGAAGATTATGACTCTTCATATGATGAAGAAGAAGCGCCTGTTAAAAATAAGCCTGAAGCTGTTATTTCAAAGCCGAAAGTGGTCTTGGCTTTGGAAGCTAAACGTCAGAATGATGAAACAGAAGAGCCTCCGGAAGCTAAAAAGAGGAATAAGCAGCAGCTTGTTATTCAACGGCTGTGGAGTGATGATGATGAAATTACTTTGCTGGAGGGAGTGATTGATTATTATTCATGTAATAAAAAAGAAAAGGGTACTGAGAAAGATACACAATCTCTTTATAATCATGTCAAGAAATTTCTTCAGTTAGACGTATGTAAATCACAAGTTGTTGAAAAGATAAGGAGGCTGAAGAAAAAGTATCATAATAATCTCAAAGGTAGGGGAGGCACCAATCCGACATTTTCGAAGACGCATGATAAAAAATTATTTGATCTGTCTAATAAGATATGGGGATCAGGATGTGAAAATAGTAATAGAACTTCATCAGCATCAGCAACGGCAGCTGAGTTGTTTAATAAGAGTCAGCAGGGTGTGGAAGAGTTTGTTGTGAGACATGGAATGGACATGATTGAAGGAGGAAAAAAGACAGAGTTGGAGGAGAGGTGGAAGAAATTGGAGATTGCTCAGCTGGAATTGTTCCTTCACAGGAATGAGTTGATTAATGAACAGGCCAAGTTGGTTTTAGATTCAATGAAGTAATTTTTAAGCAAGCTAGCTAGCATGTTGTTATCTGAGTATAAAATATAGTTTGTTGTTTAATCTACCGAATCGTTTTTGTTTTGCTTGTGGATGAATGTTTTGAAACTCCTTTACATGATTTTCATCTTTCTATGTTAATCTTAACATTTTTGTTATTTGTTTGAGTATGATTTGTTGGTCTGCGGCGGAGAGTTAATCGGCTATTGATCACCGTCTTAAATACATCACCATCTTATAGTAGTGATGTGCTATGTAGCAAGCTTTTCTAGATAAAATTAATGTAAATAATTTGAATTTGAAAAAAAAAAAAACAGAGAGATAGAGAAAGTGAGAGAAGTCATTTAGTCAAAGTTAATATTTTTTTTTTTAAAAAAAAAAGTAAGCAAAGTAATTGTGAGTTATTGTGCAAAAAATGTAAAGAATACGGATGGACCATCCATCTCCTTGGGACTTTCATATCATAATGAGATAATTTGATAGACTAATAATAAGGTCAATTGGACTTGTATAATTAATTAACATGTAAGCTAAGCCATGCATTATCCAGCTCCCTTTGCTTAAGAGACAATCAACAACAACTGTACAGTATATAAAACTGACTTGATCATGCATCTTTAAAATTCTTTCTGAAGACAAGATTCGAGACATAAAAATATATGTATATATGATATGATGGTTCGTTCAAATGAGTCTTTTTATTAAATATAATTTATATATCAAATGGGTTCATGCATGCTCCCATCTATATTTATACTATTAATCCTGATATAGAAGGAGTGCTCTTCTTAATTCTTGGATGAATGTTGCTCCCTCCTTGATTCAGGGATTTTAATCAACATTCACTAGGTTGTTGAACTGCTAATAAACCATTTTTTTAGCGTAAATCATTGAATACATTAAGTGCTTGTAATCAAATTCGGCTGCCATATTCTCCTTAATCCTAAGAAATCTAAGTTGTTACCGCAAAATTTGGCACTTATATTAAGTTTGGCATTCAACATCAGCTCTAACTATTCAAGTCCCTTCCGTTAGGATTGTCAGCAACATTTCCATGATGTGCAGGAAATTAATGAATTTCGTGAATAATGTGGCTCACACTACAAAAAATAAGGTCTTTAGCGTCGAAAACAATCGACGCAAAAAAGTGAATAATTCGACGCCAAAACTAAATGGCGTCGAATAATTTCGATGCTAAACTTAGACGTTAAAATGTGGACAAGAACGACCATTAGCGTCGAAATACAAATTATCGACGCTAAAACCTCTTACTTTGTGTCCAACTACTTTCGAAGAAAAAGAAGAATTCCCGACGCTAAAGTTCATATTTGGCGACGAAAGTATTCAACGCTAACTATTAAACTTTTAGCGTCGAATTTATGCGACGCTAAAATCAATAAATTAAATATTATTTCTATACTTTTAGTGTCGAACTTTTCGACGCTAAACTTAGACGCTAAATTGTGGACAAGAACGACCATTAGCGTCGAAATAAAAATTATCGACACTAAAAACTCTTACTTTGTGTCCCACTACTTTCGAAGAAAAAGAAGAATTGTCGATGCTAAAGTTCATATTTTACGACGAAAGTATTTGACGCTAACAATTAAAATATTAGCGTCGAATTTATGTGACGCTAAAATCAATAAATTAAATATTATTTTGATACTTTTAGCGTCGAACTTTTCGACGCTAAAAGTATAAAAAAATTATTTAAAAAAATTATTATTTTACATAATTTTGCTCTGAAATATTCAATTCAATATTATAAAAAATATTATTATTTCAAAAAAATTACCGATTAATAGCACAATTATGAAATATTCTAATAATTATTTTATTATTATAATGAAAATTTATTGAATAACAAAATACATAGTATATTAAAACTATTTGTTCTGAATGTTTATACAAATGGAAATAAAATTTATTGCTGCTGTGATGGGGGCACTCGAGCCCGATGCACTCCGGCCGAGTGAGGCCTCCAACATCTCCTGAAAAGCCTGTATCTGCTGGTCGAACTCCTCTATCTTCTTTTCGTGGTCCACCTTGACCTGTAGTAGCTCCTCCTAAGTCTTCTTCAGCTCGTCTTGGGTGGTGGCTAGCTGGTCTCGAAGGTACGAGTCAGTGTCCGAAGAAACGGTAGTGTGTGCAGATGATGCCGGCTTCTTACGAGTTCAAAGGCCGGTGTTGTACGCTGTCTGGTTCTTGAAAACCAATAGCGACAACTGCTCATCTAGTATCGAGCCGGACCCTGTCTCTTGAGTTTGATGTTGGAGCTCCACCATTTCGTTATGTTGAAAAAAAATTAAGTTAATGTTAGAATTTGAAAAGAAAAAAAGCAATTTAAAATAATAATTATTTTATTTTAAGAAATTAAACTTACATAGAAGCGTTCGACTTCTTCATTGATCCATTTTTTCTTCTCATTGTAGTGCGTCACTCGGAAAAAATCTGGAAATGACTGCACCTCACATGTGCTAGTATGCTAAAAACATAAAATAATTGTACTATTATTCGACATTAGTAAAAATAATGAACTGTTAAATTACAGTTTAGGATATATTTACCTCAGAATGTTCGGAACGATGTTGGATAAATGGCTTGGAACCTCCAAGCTGGTTAAAACGAAAGTGACTTCGATTCTCCGCATTTGCGTGACATTGATTATGCATTTAACAACACTGTAAGTACCAAAAACGAAGATAATTATAAACTTCTGTTTATTTTAAATTTTACCTCGTGTTTCTCGCTAGAACAAAGCTCACACAAGAATGTCCAGTCTTGCTCCTCTATAAAATCAGGCTTCTGTTCTGGAGCATCCAAAGGTCAATATTCGTCGAATATTGGTTTCAGGACTTCTATCTTATAATCCTTGTAACTTTTTCCCCATGTGGTAGTCAAGATACGGTTGGACATTAACTTTGGTCAGATCGACGTTGAACCACTCCTACAAGAATAACAATCAAGTAAAAATGAGTATAAAATAAAATTTTAAATTAACAAACAATATTGAAAACTTAATACTGTAAGGAAACTCACAAGTAGCGAAGGGAAGATCTGGTTGATTTTCGTCTCACACAGTATCTTTCTCCAAGAAACGTAGTTTTGGGGAACTTCAAACCGACCTGTAGCACCTATGGTTGTAGTAAATACTGAATTATGTTGCCCGATTTGTCTTTGTCCATCATCTGATATCTCTATCTGGATACGGTCGTAAGCCTTAACGTGCTTAACCAACCCCAGGCGACGGGTGCGTCCTCGACCCTTCTCTGTACTCGATTCACCTGTGCTAGCAGATACCCCAGTAGGGACATCTATCATTGCAGATGTAGATGAAGTCGCATTAGCTCGTTTACGATTTCCCGGTGCCATCTACAAAATAAGAATTCTGACACTATCAATGACACACAAATAATCATAATGATGCTAATGAAATTTCAATATTTTAATAACCATATAAACTTTTATCATTACACGTGGACTGCTCAAAATATCTTTAACCATTTAAACTGTTAAAGGATACTTATTTGGGTGATAACGATATAACAACATCTTGAGAAAGTGCATCTGTTCCCAAAATTGCATTCACAAATCAGCTTGTTTGATGTGTGTGAATTGTTATAAACATCCAACATGGGTGTTATAAGCACACATATGTTACTCATTTCTTATAGTTATCACCTACATTAGTAGCTCAACATTATCATTTCCAATTCACCAATAATCGACTGTGCATCACACATCAACTTTGCAAACTTAATCATAATTATCTCAATATATATATATATATATATATATATATATATATATATATATATATATATTATATATATATATATATATATATTATATTATATTATATATGTATATATGTATGTATATATATTATATTATATGTATATATGTATGTATATTCATATACTATATTTTCACTTCTTCATCAACATTAGATTCATGACCAAGGTATTATAATATCATCCTCATGCACAAGTCTTGTCAAATCAAATAGAACATTCACGTTCTTCATCTAAAATTGTTAGATCACATTTTTATTAACAATGTTTAAATAGAAATAACAATCTCGGACACACCAATCATGATTGAATGTTACGTACAACAGATGCCATCACATGCCATAATTATAAACAAGCATTCTTACAATGTAAATCAAGCATCCATCGTCTTCACCAATTTCTCAAAATAAAAAAAAAATTTCACCCCTATATCCATTAAGGTTTGGCCAACATGCCTTTTTCATCTCAATATTATAAATAAATACAAGGCATCAATTTCCAGAACAGCAGGCCCTGCTGTTCTGGAACCGGAATCTCCTATCACACTTGCATAAGTATCCAATACTTAAATATATGAGAATTATGTCGTTAAGCTTCCATAACGCGCACATGTGTAATACTAGCCTATTCCGCATTATCGATGTACAGTCTCGATAATACTACGACTAGGGATTTTTAATGATTAAACATTTCGTGGATTAATATTGTCTTATATCTTATTAATCTGGTACTAATCATATGTACTTTTATCATTTATATATATCCAAGTAATCCAATTACAAAATGATAAAAGAGCAATTTCTTTTGTCACATAGTTAATTTGTACAAAAACACCATGTCTTTTACAAATAGGGATTGATGAGTGGTATTTATATCACTATTTCCCACTCATTTAACTTAATATTTTGTATAGTTTCTTGAGTTTTGTGAATGTTTTGTGTTATTTTGTAGATAAATAAAGTTTCAGGACATTCTGGAGGTGATTTGGAGTAAAACAGTGAAAATTGGCGAAAAAAGGGCATTTTGGTAATTTCCAGCGTCGCGCCGCCCAGACCTTCCGCGTCGCGACGCCCAGCGTGAGCCGAATCTGCTAACATGCGCCTGGTCAACGGTCAACAATTTGAGAAGTTTTGACTTTGCTAAAATGCGCCGTGCCACGTGTCACCATCACATCCAATCAGCTAACGTGCGCCGTGCTACGTGTCATCATCATATGCTGCCGACACTCAGACTTGACACGTGTCGCCTCGTCATCAGCCACATCATCGGTCAACAAGTCAACCTTGCCACGCGTCATGCCACGTCATCGTCCACGTCAGCAGGTCAACCGAGTCAACTTGCCACGTCAGCCTCAGCCAATCAGAACTTGACACGTGTCGCCACGTGTCGCAATCTTATTGTGCCGACAAGTGAACAGTCAGCCGCCACGCCACGTCATCGCCACATCAGCATGACGTCATCAATGACGTCATCACAATAATTGAGAATTAGCCGCCTTGACACGTGTCACGTGAATAGTCAGCCGCCTTGCTACGTGTCGCCTCCTCAGCGTGCCACGTCGACAAATCCAACGTCGCGACGCTGAGCTCCTTGGCGTCGCGACGCTGAGCTCCTTGGCGTCGCGACGCGCGAACAGTGAAAAATTTTCCTATAAATTCAGCGCGAAATTTCAGATTTCAATGTACCTCTCTCTCTCTCTTAAATTCTCTCTAAGGAGAGAGTTTCTCTCTCTAGAATTTTTATTTTTATTTTTTAGTTTTTTTTTATTTTTTAGTTTTGTAAATAATTTAATTACGTTTTGTAATAGTAA
This sequence comes from Zanthoxylum bungeanum, assembly GCA_019454045.1. Lineage (NCBI taxonomy): Eukaryota > Viridiplantae > Streptophyta > Magnoliopsida > Sapindales > Rutaceae > Zanthoxylum > Zanthoxylum bungeanum. Next base: position 6,901 of record SKCR01040399.1, read on the forward strand.
TTTAATTTTTACTTTTTACTTTTTACAGTTTTTACTATTCACCATGTTGAAGTAACTTTTTCAGCTAGGGTGAAAGGTAATTCTTTACTGTTACTATTTAGATTAATCTCCCTTAAAAATATATATTAACTATTTAAAATATTGACTTAATAAGGGATACCGCTATATTGGTCGGTTGGTAATTTAATTTTAATCTGTTTTAAACCTGACTAATCAAGGATACCACCAGACTGGTCGGTTGGTAAATTTATTTTTGGTTCCGCCTTAATGGCTGGTTGGACTTAATTTGACTTAATCTGGATACCGCCAGACTGGTCGATTGGTAAATTTAACACAAGTTTATATATTATTTTATGGGAGATATCTAAATTAGTAGTAGTAAAAGTAATTCCTTTTACCTTAGCATTTTATTTTATTTTATTTTACTTTTCAGTATTTTTATTTTATGTATTTTATTTTTATAGTCCTAGTTATGTGTTAGTTAATTAGGGGTTGTGATGACTTTTAATATCACCGGTTTATAAGGGATTATTTTATAATTTGGGTAATTTATAAGTTTACTTATTAAGTCTTAAGCTTAATGTTTTTTATTGTCTGATCACCAATAAGATTGATATGGTAAATCTAAAATGAACTAGACATAGGGATTTTAGGTTTCAGCCTTAGACTTAATAGCCCACGATCTTCCTTGAGGATAGATAACCCTTTAATAGATTTCCTTACAGGATATGAATATACCTGTCGGGCGGGGGTAGCCATAATTGGAACTTAGACTTAATGAATCCAGGTAATGTGGTTGACATAGGAATATGGTTCAATTGGGTTATACTGGGTATTTGTAATTGACCATCGGAAGAGGCTTTTACATAATTTAGTGTTCCAGGTTAGTAAACTGATTTATTACACAAACATAAAATAATCACTTCATCTTTTAAATGATATTAAAAGAATTCACAACCTTAATATCTTTTTATCTGTTATTTTCCTTAGTATTTTCTTTTATCTTTTTATTATTTATTTATAACCACTTTCAACTAATCAAGCAATCAATTCCATTCTCCCTTTTAATTAGATATTTGTAATTAAATAGATTCAACAATTAATAACAACAGTAGGAATTAAGTCCTCGTGGGATCGATATTATTATACTACTTGAACGATACGTGCGCTTGCGTTATACGTGTGTGTTTACGCCGGTCAGGGATGTTATGGGTCATAATTGTCCAACAATCTCCCACTTGGCCTATAGCCAATCACCCAAGTGGCTAACACTTGAACTATGTACGGGTCGCTCAAATTTTTACTGAGATACAGCTTTCGTCAGTGGATATGCAAGGTTATCATCTGAAATGATATTTTCGATCTTCACATCGCCACGATGTGTGTTCTCATGAATCAGATGAAACCGTCGAAGTACATACTTGGATCATTGATGAGACCGTGGTTCCTTAGCCTGTGCTGTAGCCCAGCTTAGCTGCTAACATAACTACTCCTAATCCAATTAGGAATTTTATAGATCCAAAATGCTTCTTTTCCTGCCTCAGTCGCAGCAATGTATTCCGCTATTGTTATTGAAACAATAACAATATCTTGCTTGGAAGATTTCCAGTTCACTGTTTCATTGTTCAAACAAAATATGTACCCTTATTGCGACTAACAATCATCTTTATCGGTTTGGAAACTTGCAATGGTGAACCCAATCACCTCAAGTTCTCATTCCTCATAAACTAATAAGGCATCCTTAGTTCCTCTAAGATACTTAAGGATGTTCTTAACATCAATCCAGTGACCATCACCTGGATCGGCCTGATTGTGACTACATATGCTCAAAACGTTTGAGATACCAGGTCGCGTACATATCATGGCATACATGGTCGATCTGACTGCTTAAGCGAACGAGATCTGATTCATTGAATCTCTCTCATCTTGAGTTTTAGGACATATGTTCTCAGATAGAGAGATGCCATGTGATGGGACTGATCCATGTTGAATCTCTTCAACATTGTCAATGTACGAGTTCTCGGAGAGTGCCAACAACTTTTAGATCTATCCCAGTAGATCCTTATTCCTAGAATAAAGGTTTCCTATCCCAATAATTTCATGGAGAATTTTAATGAAAGTCAAGCTTTCACCGATTTTAATATGGGAATGTCTTTGCTAAGAAGCAATATATCATCAACTTATAGGATAATCATTGTCAGTGCGCTCCGACTAACCTTTTTATATACATTAGAATCATCTTTGTTTTGAATGAAATCATATACCATTTTTCGGGGTTGGTGCTCAGAGCGCCAATCCGGAACGTATTTATGTTTGATTAATGAATATGAAAATCCCATTTTTCCATAATATTACATTCTCAGTGGTTACTATTAGATTGAAACTAAATCTGATTTAGTGATATGTATATATTAGACAAAGACCCGATAATATATAATGTAGTTCGTAGTTACAAATTAGTTTGTAATTGACATTGGGAAGTGTCACCGCTAGAAATATTTTATCAAATAAAGTTCCTGGTCAAGATTTACTAACACGGGTAAGTTAGTTAAATCCGATGAGACTAGTACATGACGTATATCGGGACTTGGTCTGATGGTTTATCCCAAAGAACCATGAGTCTTGGGAGACTCGTATAGACGTATAGGTGTTTATAATGGATAAACATTGAACGAATCACCAAAGATTCTTAATGGATGGTACACCAACGTCAATAAGAATCTTCTCGGGTTGAGTAACATAGTGGTCCTTTGACTTGAGATACCACTGTGGATGTATGAGACATCCTCCACACTTAGATGGCAGTCACGTCACCGATCTATTTAGATCAGACCTCCGCCTATTCATTGGGTGTGGACCGATCCTCAGGATATCCTGTGTGTATCAAGATATGATCCGTCAGTTCTATGTACAGAGCATTGTTGGGAAGCGGCCGCGAGTGCGCAGCGGAAAATAAAAAATATTATGTCGCTTTTCCTTTGCCCAATACCCATTTGTTTTGATTATTCTACAAGCCTAGGCATGTTACTATATATTCTAAGCATAAAACATGCAAATAACATAAACCTAAACATGCTAACTATAATAAGAACACTAAATAAAATAAAGAAAGAAAAAGACTTACTTGAACCGTATACTCCTCCAGTCCTCCCTCCAATCTACAAGCTTTTCTCGAACTTAGCAAGCTCTTCCACGTTCCAAAAATCCACCCAAATGTGTGGCCTCCAAAGATGCACACACCAAAGCCAAAACTCAACGGCAAGACTACGCTTTGAGTGCACGAGTATTTTACCCTTTGTGCTAGCCTAGGCAAATACCTCAAAACTTTTAACTCGAGGTTCCTTTAGTCAATTAGACTTAAGGATCCTCAAAATCAGTGGCTTACTCTTAAACTTTAAAGTTGCTCACTTATATAAACCCAAGATATGAAAGGTTTGATGTAGCAAATTTGTGAAGATTTTTTTGGGTTTATATAGTGCTCCAAAGACAACAAAATTAATTAAGAATCCGATGTGGGATAAAAGCTAATTTAATCTTAGCCATTGGATCTTAATTTAGTTGTTTAATGAGATTATAAAACCATAATAAGTGTTTGGGCCGAATTGGAATTCAAAATAAATAAATAAAAAATTACTATTCACGTTACTATTCATGTGAATAGTAATTTTTTTTATTCCAATTCCCAAAGTACCCCCATCGTCATTCACCAATCCCTAAGCCATTATGGAACCTCATAAATGATATGTTCAATAATTAAACATATTGAACCATTTATGAATAATTCACACAGCAATCATATATGCTGTAATATTTGTATTGTGCACTGTTAACCATTGATTTCGACTTTTTTGTGTACGACCTTTTGGGTTCCCCTCAAGTTGGACATGATATGAATCGTGATAATTTAATCGAACATAAATTATCCTATGATCATATGGTCATTCGATTTCAATGACCAAGTTTGACATCTAGCAACATGCCAAGGCCCCCAAATAAGAAGGAATGATATATATAATTATTCTGTATGCGATTTATATATGATACGGTGCCTCGCCTCACTGTATCCCCACCTATTGACCTAGGATACGGAAAATGTCTACCCATATGGTCAAAGGTATGATGTTGATAATGTCATGAATCATGCTAACCCAAGAATCTCACATGATTCTTCCACTGTGGCCACAGTCTCAAGCACTGATCACACATGTCAACCCGCGAACTGGAATACTACTCTTATAATAAAATATTATCCGAGAGAGTGATGATTCTCTGTTGTATCTTTACAAACTTAATGTGTTTCAACAAATGACCCAATCATACCCTTATGACCGGATCTTTTGAACCGGGAAAGGAGAATGTCAAAGTTATTTGATCCACACAAAAGATTGTAAAGACCTCAAGTCAAAGGACTAGTCATATAATCGATACATGAAAGTTCTCACAGACACATGAGATAAACACTCTATATGAAAACTTTCGACGGTAAGTTCGATGGACACGAGCAACTCATGCATCCATGTGATACACCAAGCGGACGGATCTCCGATAGTAGCCTATGAGATCGGCTACCCCACTTAAGGGCGAATCATATCATCATGCTAGTCTCTCTGCTTTGTGAATGCCCAAATTATTCACAAAACTATGTCTAGGACCATTTAAGAGTAATGATTCTCATAAGGTGTGGAAGCCATCGTCTTATTACTCCAAGGGCTTTATTACAATGTTAATGATTCATATAAGTTATGTAAGACATGTATAATAAAGATTGCCATTTTATTAATTAATGAAAATATTACAAATACATGTACATATAGCTCATCCACAAGTTGGGTGTATGGCATATCCCTAACAATCTCCCACTTGCACTATAGCCAACTAGTATGAATCTGGACACCATACTCTCGGTGTGCCTATCATGCTTTTTTTGAGTCAGCCATTTAGTCATAGAATCTGCAAGATTATCTTGTGTGGGTATTTTCTCTATAATAACCTCTTTTCTCTCAACAATCTCCCTGATGAGATGAAATCGCCTGAGTACATGCTTGGATTTCTAGTCGGACTTTGGTTCCTTTGATTGAGAAATGGTGCCTGTGTTGTCACAGTACATCGTGATGCCATTCTTTATCGCGAGAAGCACTTCCAGCTCCATGATGAACTTCCTTATCTAGACTGCTTCTTTAGCTGCCTCAGATGCTGCAATATACTCGGCTTTAGTGGTGGAGTCCTCTGTAGATGACTGCTTTGAGCTTTTCCAACTTACAGCACCGGCATTTAAAGTAAACAGATATCATGTTTGCGGTCTGCTATCATCCCTATCGGTCTGAAAGATCGCATCACAATAACCAATGACTTTTATCTTATAACAATCTTCGTATATCAAAAACACATCCTTAGTTCTTCTCAGATACTTGAGGATTGTTTTGATAGCTGCCCAGTGTTGCTCACCAGGATTTGCCTGATACCTGCTCGTTATGCTAAGAGCATAAGAGACATCAGGTCTTGTACATAGCATGGTGTACATGATCGATCCTATTCCTGAAGCATAAGAGATCCTACTCATACCCTCTCTATCTGAAGGAGTATGTGGACATTGCTCCTTAGATAATTTAATTCCATGAAAAATAGGTAAATTACCTCTTTTGGAATCTTCCTTTTTGAATCTTTTCAAAACTTTATCTATGTACATAGATTGAGAAAGTCCTAACAACCTCTTAGATCTATTACGGTAGATATTAATGTGGAGGATATAGGCTGCTTCTCCCAAATCTTTCATTAAGAAATTATGAGATAACCATTGCTTGGAGTCTTGCATCATGTGAATATTATTCCTGATAATTAATATGTCATCGACATATAATACAATAAATACAACAGCACTCCCATTACTTTTCCTGTAAACACAAGGCTCGTCTACATTTTTGATGAAGTCAAATTCTTTGATTGTCTCATCAAATCTTATATTCCAACTTCTGGAGGCTTGCTTGAGTCCATAAATGGAACGTTTAAGCTTGCATACTTTATTATGATCATCCTTAGATGGAAACCCCTCAGGTTGTGTCATATAGACTTCCTCTACGAGGTTCCCATTAAGGAAAGCTGTTTTGACATCCATATGGCAAATCTCATAATCACAGTGTGCAACTAGTGCCAGTAAAATTCGAATGGACTTTATCATTGCAACAGGCGAGAAGGTTTCGCCATAGTCAATTCCTTGGATTTGTTTATAACCTTTCGCCACCAACCTAGCCTTATAGGTTTGGATGTTGCCTTCTGCATCAGTTTTACGCTTGTAAATCCACTTGCAGCCTATGGGTTTTATCCCTTCAGGTGCATCTACCAAGTCTCAGACTTGATTCTGATACATAGAGTCTATTTTGGATTTCATGGCCTCAAGCCACTTGACTGAATCAATGTCACACATTGCTTCATCATAACTGGTGGGATCATCATTATCAATGTCCTGATCATGTTCCTCATCAATATGGAAACCATATCTTTCAGGCTCATGTCTTTCCCTACCTTCCCTTATGAGTTCATAACCTTGTGGTTGTTCCGTCGCTGCCCTTTTGAGGGGTCTGGGGTTTAGTTCTATGTTAGTTTTTTCTTCTCGTACCTCATCGAGATCAAGTCTACTCCAATTATATTTCTTGAGAAGGAATTCATTCTCTAGAAATTTAGCATTTCTTGAGATAAATGTTCTTTGTTCATTTGGGACGTAGAACACGTATGCACTTGACTTCAAGGCATATCCTAGAAAATTACATTTAACTGCCATATCATCCAATTTGTTAGTTTGTGTGAGCTTGATATATGCATCACATCCCCAAACACTTAGATAACTAATACTATGACGTTTCCCAGACTATGCTCATATGGTGTTTGACTAACAGTCTTGCAAGGAACTTGGTTTAGTAGTAGTGTTGCAGTTTCTAAAGCTAGACCCTAAAATGAAATAGGTAGATCTGTGTCTGGCATCATTGATCGGACCATATCTAATAATGTACGATTTCTCCTTTCAGAGACCTATGCTGTGGAGTTCCCGGAGTAGTCCACTGGGAAATAATTCCATTTTCTCTCAAGTAATCTTGAAATTCGTTGCTTAAGTTTTCACCACCTCGGTCAGACCTTAGTGACTTAATACTTTTATTAAGCTGGTTTTCTACTTCAACCTTGAAGTCTTTGAATTTCTCAAAAGGCTTCAAATTTGTACCGCATAAGGTACACATACCCATATCGCGAATGATCATCGATAAAGGTAATGAAGTAGGAGAATCCACATCTAGCGGTGACTGACATTGGTCCGCATACATCAGAGTGTATGCATTCTAATGTCTCTGCTGCACGCTGTCGTTTACCTTTGAAGGGTAATTTGGTCATTTAACCAAGAAAACTAAACTCACATGCGAAAACTACGTTACTCTAAACTCCATTGATATCATTTCTCTGTCTCAACTATGAACTAACCACTATCTATAAACTAGAATTCATAATGGCTCATTTACGGCTCTAATGGTATTATGTATTGATGTCAGCTAATGCATTTCAAATGAATACTAGAATATATGAGTCGTATGCATGTCTTGTAACTACACACTACTTTAACATGTTAAGCTTTTTGAAAATGCTTTCTGAAAACCCTTTTTGAAGAACTCTTCTATAAAAGTTTCTTTCTAAAAACACTTTTCTGAAAACTTTACTTGAAAACTAGTTTCTGGATTAAAATTCTGAATCACTCGTAAAACCGATGTTTCTGAGAAGTTTCTTTTCTAAAAAGCTCTTTCTGAAAACTATATCTGAAGACTGAAAACTACACTTGAAAATGAGATATGTATCTAAAAGAAAACTGAAAACTGTATCTTGAAACTATAAACTGTATCTTAAAACTGAAAACTAAAATATGAAAAACTGTTTCTAAAAACTGTGTACTGTAACCTGGTTTCTGAAACCTATGCGCTGAAAATCTGAAAACTGTGCGAAATCTGAAATATGAAATCTGAAAGCTTTTCTGAAATCTATATCTCTGTCTGAAAACCTGGACGTATAAGGGCACTATATACCGCCGTCCCCCATACGTCTAACTGGAGCCAGTAATGCAAATCCATGACTTTGAGGCGATACGTCTCGCCGTCCCCCAAAGCATGCCACTACTGTCTCAAAACTGGTGGTCTTGGGGCGTTACGTATCGCTGACCCCCAAGCCACAAACTGGAGTTGGGGGTGCAGATCTATGCTACCACCCAAACTCAAACTGTGGGGTCTATGGGCGTTGTGTATCGCTCATCCCCCAAGCCCCAGCTTGAGGATCTGAGAGCGTCCCCTCAGTCCTCCACATATGCACATGTCTCTTTGAATCCGTTAATTCCAACTGTATCTCTGTAATAGTTACATATTAGGGTGTGTTTTTACCTCATGCCTCGAAAACCATAAAATCATAATCTGTAACTCAAACTGTAAAAACATTTTCTGAAATACCATTCTTTTCAAAAGCATTTGAAATATTTCTTTAAAACATTTGAAATTGTTGAAAACATTATTATCGTTTGCTCAACTGCTGAAAACTTAAACACACACACACATGCACATGCATATATGCATTTCTCATGATTCTCTCTACTCTAGCCATGATTCCATCTATGATGATCTTACCAACTATATGCTCAAATATCAACAGGATGCTTGCTCGAACTAAAACATATTAAATTTATCTTACATTCATACCTGTCTATACATATCTATGCATGCACATATCCTTTATCATTCTTCTGCTTCCTCATGTCATAAACTTACGTATGTGCTCATGCAATACATATACTACTCATCCATACTCCATATCATCCTATATATATCTCAATACTTATGTTACTAAACACATGTATATATATGCTCACTCTTGTATGAAATTCAACACTTGCATTCATTTTATTCTTATACACACATACCTTATTTTATGAGTAATATGTATATGTTTATGTCATTTATAACTTTAATCCCATTCCCTATGGTGTAGTTTTATACAACCCCCAAACCCAAGTCTCATTAAATTATATTTATGACCTTATTTATATGCTCTTATCTAAATATACATACTGGTTTATACCTACATATGTATCTCTATACTTCTATATGCTCATACCTCTGCTTATAATTGCTTGTTCTTATCTATATCTGTATATAATTACACCTGCTCTTTTCTTCTACATTCATCATTATATATATAAATATATATATGTTTCATGCATATGCTATATGCAACTTTACTATATAACTAATTTCGAACAATACTAAATCTTTTTAGTATTCGTAGCATGAGTTACTTACCTGGATTCGCGGACACTACGAACCTGGACTCGATCTATCAAAACAAATCACAACATATGTCAGAACCGCAATTTGTGGAATTTCTACTCATCTATAATAAACTACGGACTTTCTCGGAATACTCAAATCCTCACCGAATCTACGATTTAAGCTTCATTACTTTAATATGTCTTTCTATACTATTCAGAACTAACTAGATACCTCAGATTCTCATTTTATGCATTTGCGGCAAAACTTGAGGAAAAGTTTCCGCAAATACTACAGAAGGGTCTCAAACCCTTCGAACTAATCCAGAATTACCTTAATACCCTCGCAATATTATTTTTAAATCTTAACTATGGTTACAGTCATCTACGCTCATTGGCGCGAAAAACTCAGTTTTACCAGAAACTCGCTAGTTCTACCGGATCGATAAATCTAATCCGTTTCTCCCCGGATTCTACCACATTTATCTTTTTTACATATTAAAACTTGTCCAATTCATCTCATGCTAAATCGCTACACTACGGAACTACTGGAAACATCCGAGTACAAAACTGTAAACTTTAAAATAACAATTTCTAAATAGAGAGTCGTACCGAAATTCCGAGGCCATATTTGGACTCCCCTCGGCCATACGAACGCGTTGGTATCATCGGAATTCTGATCAGAGCCACTGTTCATCGTGGGTTTACTATTCATCACCACTTCTCTCCTCGTTTCGCGTGCAATCGGCCACTGTTTAGCGAAAATGACTCTGTATACTCGTAGTACTCTCCGAGGGCTTCGATTTTGGTAGGTGGCTCGGGCCGTGAAATGAACCGACGAGCTGGATCCACGAAACCAATCTCACACTTGTTCTTCCTCTCACCGTCACTGTTATCGGTGTCTTTGGCGTCACCGCCGGCCACCATGGTGTGCGTCATGATCAGGCGGTCGGATCTGCACCGGTGCGCCGGCTTGTGGTGGCTGGAGTTGCTACCGGCGACCACTTCTCCAAGTTCGTGTGGGGTGCGGGTGAAGGAGATGGAGAAGGTTTGCCACATTTGCAATTTTTGAAAACCTTAAGGCTTTATATACTATCTGGGAAAATATCAAATAAGTCCCCGCGAATTTGCTGTTTAACCACTATCATGGAACTTTCTGGAATTTCACTTTTTCGGAAACCTTTTGATGAAATTCTCGAAAAGTGCTCAACATGAAAGTTGTTCGTCTCGGAAAATCGAGTCCGATTGTTCAAGAACCAACTCGATCAGAGTTCCTTTGCTCTCTTCGTGACAAAAACAGAAAACTTTACGCGTTTTACAAAAATCGCGTATCTGACTTTTGATCCCACGCGTTTTCCAACATGACGTATATTCATAATCTATTATTCCAACTCATATAACATCACTTGAACTCTTATTCTTCATTATCATCATGCTCCGAGACTATAAAATTAATGCGGAAATCTTCTAGAACAGTCTCGAAAATCTGGGATGTTACATTCACCCCTCCTTATAAAAATTTCGTCTTAGAAATTTCTCCGTCCTTATAACTGCTGATTCGAACCTGGACGATCGTGCGAAAACTACGTTACTCTAAACTCCACTGATATCATTTCTCTGTCTCAACTATGAACTAACCACTATCTATAAACTAGAATTCATATTGGCTCATCTACGGCTCTAAACTGACTGTACTGATCTGATTCTCAACTCTGACTATACTGATCTGGTTGTTATCTCTAGCTGTACTATTCTGGTTCTGATCTCGAGTTCTCTGGACTCACAATGGCTCTATACTGGTACTATCTCATTCTTACTAATTCTCTCTGATTAAAATGGCGTAAAAGTACTAACATAATCTAATCTCCTCCCTGACGGAGATAACTAGACTATGTACAACAAATGAGTCACCCATGGACTCATATTCAAGCAAGCAAAGTAATGACTAATAGAATCGAATCATATCAAACATTCATAGAAGATACATACAAAGACCTACGTGGTCTTTACCAAACTGAAGACAATATCCGACAGCTGGATCCCCACAATTACAGTCACTGACTTCTAGACCATGCTACTGACTCTGACTCTTAAACCATGCTCTGATACCATCTTTGTAACATCCCGCCTAGGCCAAGATGCTACCGGCAGGAGATAGGAGAACCCATCTCCATAAGCCTCTGTTTCTGACGAAATTTTGGCATGATGTATCCAGAACATCATGCAACCTGGACTATAGCCAGCATCCAAAAACAACACAATCATCAAATCTCAACATCAAGGCCTCAGGCCTGAACTCAAAGAAAAAAATTAAATCAATTGGCCTCCGGCCAGGACTCAAAAATAAAACTAAGCTGTTACATCACTTATACCAATGAGATACAATGCAAAAACCATACAAAGGGCCGTGAGGACCCATAACTCGACCCAGGACTCTCTTGACTGCAATTGGGACGATCCACCATCTTCAAAGTCTTCACTGAACATCTGCTGGTTCTATATGACAGCTGTTGACCTGCAAAACTACAAACTATTGTGGTGTGAGTCATAATGACTCAGTAAGTTGTCATGCTCATACCTTGAACGTCAAACACATACAAAGTCTTAATTCCATTCCTGAATTAACTGGAATTGTCTATGTTTCCATGAAACTATGTATTAGGTCTGAGCTAATTATCTAATTCTCATCCATGTACAAACATATAACTTGATTATTAATCCTTTTGTCTGATTACTCACATACTTTAAATTACTTCTATCGTTTATAGTTTAAAACATCTTAATATATATATATATACACACATATATATATATATATATATATATAAAGTTTCTATATCATTGTCAACTATATGAAGCCCAACCATGCTTTCACTGCGCTACTCTGCTATCTCATTATATCCTCGTATACTCTATACTAATTCAGCTCAGATATCTATTACATCTTCATTTCTTATAACTCTTTACTAATCTAGTTCAAGTAATTATTATAACTTCCTTTCTTTATTTTGAAAAGTCCTCAAATCAGATATTATTAAACATTTTTTCTATTTCAAACAATCAGTACATTATCAAAACATCATGCGCCAATGTATCACAAATTGATCCTCTTATGTACACATACCACATATACGAGTGCTAATCAGATATATAAATTTATACAACATGCTATTATGCATTAATTCCAATTACATGCTCTTCAAATGATATCAGAATATATGCTTTATATGCGTGATTAGAAAATTATACCAATGCTATTATGCATTGATGTCAGCTAATGCATCTCAAATGAATACAATAATATATAAGTCGTATGCATGTCTTGTAACTACACACTACTTTAACATGTTAAGCTTTTTGAAAATGGTTTCTAAAAACCCTTTTTGAAGAACTCTTCTCTAAAAGTTTCTTTCTGAAAACTTTTTTCTGAAAACTTTACTTGAAAACTAGTTTTCTGCTTTAAAATTCTGAATCACTCGTAAAACCGATGTTTATGAGAAGTTTCTTTTCTAAAAAGCTCTTTCTGAAAACTGTATCTGAAGACTGAAAACTACACATGAAAATTGAGATATGTATCAAAAAGAAAACTGAAAGTTGTATCTTGAAACTGTAAACTGTATCTTAAAACTGAAAACTGAAAACTGAAATCTGAAAAACTGTTTCTAAAAACCGTGTACTGTAACCTGATTTTTGAAATCTATGCACTGAAAATCTGAAACTGTGTGAAATCTGAAATTTGATATCTGAAATCTGAAAGCTTTTCTGAAATCTGTATCTCTGTCTGAAAACCTAGACGTATGAGGGCACTATAAACCGTTGTCCCCCATACGCCTAACTGGAGCCAGTAATGCAAATCCATGACTTTGAGGCGATACGTCTCACCGTCCCCCAAAGCATGCCACTACTGTCTCAAAACTGGTGGTCTTGGGGCGCTACGTGTCGCTAACCCCCAAGCCACAAACTAGAGTTGGGGGTACGGAACTATGCTACCACCCAAACTCAAACTGTGGGGTCTAGGGGCGTTGTGTATCGCTCATCCCCTAGCCCCGGCTCGAGGATCTGAGAGCGTCCCCTCAGTCCTCCACATGTGCACATGTCTCTGAATCCGTCAATTCCAACTGTATCTCTATAATAGTTACATATAGGGGTGAGTTTTTACCTCATACCCCGAAAACCATAAAATCATAATCTGTAACTCAAACTGTAAAAAAATTTTCTGAAATACGATTCTTTTCAAAAGCATTTGAAATCTTTCTTTAAAACATTTGAAATTGTTGAAAACATTGTAATCATTTGCTCAACTGTTGAAAACTTAAACACACACACACATGCACATGCATATATGCATTTCTCATGCTTCTCTCTACTCTAGCCATGATTCCATCTATGATGATCTTACAAACTATATTCTCAAATATCAACATGATTCTTTCTCGAACTAAAACATATTAAATTTATCTTACATTCATACTTGTCTATACATATATATGCATGCACATATCCTTTATCATTCTTATGCTTCCGCATGTCATAAACTTACGTATGTCCTCATGCAATACATATACTACTCATCCATACTCACTATCATCCTATATACATATCTCAATACTTATGTTACTAAACACATGTATATATAGATATGCTCCCTCTTGTATGAAATGCAACACTTGCATTCATATTATTCTTATACACATATAACTTATTTTATCAGTAACACGTATATGTTTATCTCATTTATAACTTTAATCCCATTCCCTAGGGTGTAGTTTTCTACAACCCCTAAACCCATGTCTCATTAAATTATATTTATAACCTTATTCATATGCTCTTATCTAAATATACATACTGGTTTATACCTACATATGTATCTCTATACTTCTATATGCTCATACCTCTGCTTATAATTGCTTGTTCTTATCTATATGTGTATATAATTACACATGCTCATTTCTTCTACATTCATCATTATATATATAAATATATATATGTTTCATGCATATGTTATATAAAACTTTACTATATAACTAATTTCGAACAATACTAAATCTTTTTAGTATTCGTAGCATGAGTTACTTACCTGGTTTTGCGGACACTCCGAACCTGGACTCGATCTGTCAAAACAAATCACAACATATGTCAGAACCGCTATTTGCGGAACTTCTACTCATCTATAATAAACTACAGACTTTCTCGGAATACTCAAATCCTCACCGACTCTACGGTTTAAGGTTCATTACTCTAATATGTCTTTCTATACTATTCTGAACTAACTAGATACCTCAGATTCTCATTTTACGTATTTGTGGCAAAACTTGCGGAAATGTTTCCGCAAATACTACGGGAGGGTCTCAAACCCTCCGAACTAATCTAGAATTACCTTATTACCCTTGCAATATCATTTTTACATCTTAACTATGGTTACGTTCATCTACGCTTATTCGCGCGAGAAAGTCTGTTTTACCGGAAACTCGCTAATTCTACCGGATCGATCAAATATAATCCGTTTCTCTCTGGATTCTACCACATTTATCGTTTTAACATATTAAAACTTGTCCAATTCATCTCATGCTAATTCGCTACACTACGGAACTACTGGAAACATCCGAATATAAAACTGTAAACTTTAAAATAACAATTTTTAAACAGAGAGTCGTACCGAAATTCCGAGGCCATATTCAGACTCCCATCGGCCATACGAACGTGCTAGTGTCATCGGAATTTCGATTAGAGCTACTATTCATCATGGGTTTACTATTCACCACCAATTCTCTCCTCGTTTCGCGTGCAATCGGTCGCTGTTTGGTGAAAATGACACCGCATACTCGTATTACTCTCTGAGGTCTTTGATTTGGTAGGTGGCTCGGGCCGTGAAACGAATCGACGAGCCAGATCCACGAAACCCATCTCACGGTTGTTCTTCCTCTCACCGCCGCTGTTATCGGCGTCTTTGGCATCACTGCCGGCCACCATGGTGTGCTTCATGATCAGGCGGTCCGATCGGCATTGGTGCGCCGGCCTGTGGTGGCCGGAGTTGCTGCCGGCGACCGCTTCTTCGCCAAGGGAGTGTGGGGTGCGGGTGAAGGAGATGGAGAAGGTTTGCCACATTTGCAATTTTTTAAAACCTTAAGGCTTTATATACTAGCTGGGAAAATATCAAATAAGTCCCTGCGAATTTGCTGTTTAGCCCTATCATGGAACTTTCTGGAATTTCATATTTTCGGAGCCCCTCTGATGCGAATCTCGAAAAGTGCTCAACATGAAAGTTGTTCGTCGGAAAAACGAGTCCGGTGGTTCAAGAACCAACTCGATCGAAGTTCGTTTGCTCTCTTCGTGACCAAAACCGCAAACTTTACGCGTTTTACAAAAATCGCTTATCTGACTTTTGATCCCACGCGTTTTCCAACGCGACGTATATTCATAATCTATTATTCCAACTCATATAACATCACTTGAACTCTTATTTTTCATTATCATCATGCTTCGAGACTATAAAATCAATCCGGAAATCTTATAGAACAGTCTCGAAAACCTGGGATGTTACATAGTCCTCCCTCCAATCTACAAGCTTTTCTCGAACTCCGCAAGCTCTTCCACGTTCAAAAGAGCCACCCAAGTGTGTGGCCTCCAAAGATGCAAACACCAAAGCCAAAACTCAACGGCAAGACTACGGCTTGGGTGCACGGGTATTTTGCCCTTGGTGCTAGCCTAGGAAAATACCTCAAAACTTTTAACTCGAGGTTCCTCTAGTCAATTACACTTAAGGATCCTCAAATCAGTGGCTTACTTTAAACTTTAGAGTTGCTCACTTATATAAACCCAAAATATGAAATGTTTGGTGTAGCAAACTTGTGAAGAATTCTTTGGGTTTATATAGTGCTCCAAAGACAACAAAATTAATTAAGAATCGGATGTGGGATAAAATCTAATTTAATCTTAGCCAATAGATCTTAATTTAGTGGTTTAATGAGATTATAAAACCCTAATAAGAGTTTGGGCCGAATTGGAATTCAAAACAAATAAAAAAAATTTACTATTCATGTTACTATTCACATGAATAGTAATTTTTTTTTCCAATTCCCAAAGTGCCCCATCATAATTCACCAATCCCTAAGACACTATGGGACCTCATAAATGATATGTTCAATAATTAAACACATTGAACCATTTATGAATAATTCCTACATCAATCATATATGCTGTTATATTTGTACTGTGCACTATTAACCATTGATTTTGACTTTGTTGTCTGTGACCTTTTGGGTTCCCCTCAAGTTGGACATGAAATAATCGTGATAATTTAATCGAACATAAATTATCTTCCGATCAGATAGTCGTTCGATTTCAATGACCAAGGTTGACATCTAGCAACATGCCAAGGCCCCCAAATGAGAAGGAAATATATATATACCCATTATGTATGCAATTTACATATGATACGATCCATCGCCTCACTGTATCCCTACCTATTGACCTACGATACGGAAAATGTCTACCCATATGGTCAAAAGTATGATGTTGATAGTGTCATGAATCATGCTAACCTAAGAATCTCACATGATTCTTCCATTGTGGCTACAGTCTCAAGCATTGATCACACATATCAACCCGCGAACTGGAATACTACTCTTATAAGAAAATATTATCCGAGAGAGTGACGATTCTCTGTTGTATCTTTATAAACTTCATGTGTTTCAACAAATGACCCAATCATACCCTTATGATCGGATCTTTTGAACCGGGGAAGGAGAATGCCAAAGTTATTTGATCCACACATAAGATTGTAAAGACCTCAAGTCAAAGGACTAGTCATATAATCGATACATGAAAGTTCTCACAGACACATAGGATAAACACTCCATAGGAAAACTTTTGCGGTCAGATCGATGGACACGGGCAACTCATGCATCCATGTGATACACCAAGCGGACGGATCTCCGCTAGTAGCCTATGAGATCGGCTGCCCCACTTAAAGGTGGATCATATCATCACGCTAGTCTGTGGGCTTTGTGAATGCCCAGATTATTCACAAAACTATGAATATGAACATTTAAGAGTAATGATTCTCATAAGGCGTGGAAGCCATCGTCTTCTTACTCCAAGGGATTTATTACAATGTTGATGATTCATATAAGTTATGTAAGACATGTATAATAATGATTGCCATTTTATTAATTAATGAAAATATTACAAATACATGTACATATAGCCTATCCACAAGTTGGGAATAGGGCATATCCCTAACAAGCATAGGTAGTCCAAATGTGATTAGCAATCTGTTAAATCTGTGGCCACAGTATAATTCAGAAGTAATTTCCGAATGTTATTTAGAGATTTCTAATAGATACGTCGACGAGATTATACCTATAGAGAATTGACTTTTATATCTATATCTTTGGGATAATTTGGATACCTGTGAGGGAGAGATTATACGTATGCAATGACCTTGACCTGTATGATTCAGTGAGTTTATCCATGATCATCATAATTTACGGGTGGGTAAATTATGGACACGAAATTGGTTTTCGTTACGGATTTGCCTGAATCTAGAGAGTCTCACTAATGAAATATACTCGTAGAACACTAGGGCGACTATTATAAATAATGGTGATTATTTATCATTCGGTTAACTGTTAAACGAAGATACATGCAATAGAGGTTGAACCGTCATTTCCTAATTAATGTGTATTTGTATTTAATATATGATATTATTAAATACACATTAATAAATTGTCAAATAAAGGTATTTGACATATATCATTTATATATGTATTTGAGATATTTAAAGTAAATATAATACATATATTTGAGATATTTATATTTAATGAATTGATTAATTATTTAATTGTTAAATAATTAATATAATGAAAATATAAATATCTTACCAAATGATAAAGTTAGGAAATGATTATGAGTGTATATTGCTGACTTATACATTAAAGGAAATGGTTGTCAAATTGAGTTTGACTTCTTAAGATATTTGTTTTAATTGTTAAAAAAAATTGAAAATATCAATTTCCTTTTATTATTGTAAAATTTGGCCATACCCTTAAATGAATATAAGTGTTATATTTTTTTGAGTTGCTTTTGTTGACTTGTTGAATAATTCATTAAAGGTGTAATGATTTAAAATGCAAGTTGATAAAGCAAAAATTAAATGAAACAAAAAAATATCTAGATATTATTTCACTTACCAATTTCGGTCAAGGCTTAAATTTGTGAGTATATATTTTTTGGTTTCATTTTTAGGGTTAAAGGAGTTCATAAGTTACAAAATAAACATAATAGAGTTGAGAGAAAAAGGCTTGAAGGCTAAAGAAGAAAGCTTGGAAAAATCATGTTTTTGTAAGTTTTTCTTTAAAGCTTTCAACATAGAAAATGTTTCTAACATGCTTAGCTTCATCTTGTGTTGCTTTGATGTTGTCTCTTTACTTATAGTTTATGTTTTAATTTGTTATGAACTTGGAAGAAAGATGTATGCATGTATGGTTTCAAAGTGAGCTTGAAATGGTTTCATAAGCTCTGTTTTGATTATTTGATAATCAAGTTTCCATTCTAGAGTTGCTAAGCCACTCATTGATGACCTATAATTTTTCTTGAGTTGTTTCATGATGGTGACACTTGTTTGGTGTTGTATAGTTTGAATTAAAGTAATGGATTTAATGGATTTGGTGAAATTGGTCAATTTGATGAAATTGTAAAATTAGGGTTCTTAACCAATCCCAAATTTGGGCTTTTCATAAATGTGATGTATTATAGTGTGTATATGATGCATATAAATTTTTGGGTTGGTTGGATTTGATCTTGGCATGTTTTGAACATAAAAGGACCAAAATGCAAATAACCGAAAATTTGGGGTGTGTTCGGCAATTAGGCTAAAATTGGAGATTCTATTGCAATCTGATTTTGACTTGTCAAACATGTTGGAAATCATTTTAGAAATGATTTAGAATCATCCAAAATTGTATTTGACAATTTTAGGACTAAAATGATCAATTTGCAAAGTATTTGGGCAATTCGGTAATTACCAAGAAATTTGATTTCTTGTGTAACTTTTCAGAATTCGACAATAGGGTAATTAAATAAATAAGATTATTTAATTGATCCAAGAAAAATTTTGAAATCGAAAAATTTTGATTTTCCGCGATTCCGCTGCGTTACCCGATTTCCGCCATAGAACTCCTACACCATTTTGATCTCATCAAACACGTTGTTTCCAAGAACTCAATGCTTGCTTAAATCCATAAATGGATCGATTTAACTTGCAAACCTTATTTGCATGTTTTGGCACGATAAAACCGTCAGGCTGTTGTATATAAACATCCTCCAAAAGGTTTCCGTTAAGGAAATCGGTTTTGAGATCCATCTGCCATATTTCATAATCGAAATATGCAGCTATAGCAGGCATTATCCGAATGGATTTAATCATGGCAATGGGTAAAAGGTTTCTTCGTAATCAACACCATGTTGATGACGATACCATTTCGCTACAAGCCTAGCTTTGTACGTTTGTTTGTTGCCATCCATGTCTGTCTTCACCATGAAGACTCATTTGCTACCAATAGGGACAATGCCTTCTGGTACATCAACTAGTGTCCAAACATGGTTGGTATACATGGAATCCATTTCAGACTTCATGGAACATTGCCATAAAATGGAGTGGATACCTTGTATCGCTACCTCATACGTAGCCGGATCATCTTCCTCAATAAGATTAATATCTACATGAGGTGAGATCAGAAACCTATACCTCTAAGGTTGTTTTCTGGCTCTCTCCGACCTACGCGGTTCTTGTGTATTAGAAAATTATGGAACAGTCTAATCCCTAATGAATTGTTCATGTTTCGTTAGGAGATCGGTGCCAGGAACAGTATCACTCAGATTTTCATCGAGTTCTACTTTCCTCCCACTTACCACTGCATTTAGGAATTCCTCTAAGGAAAACCGCATGAAGAGCAACAAATATTTTGTTCTCTTATGGGTTGTGGAAATAATATCCATTGGCACTAATCCGATTACAAATAGGATAACCAATTACAAATAGGCACTAATCCGATTTGGGTTCTAGTTTGGACCATCCAAACGTTTAATATATGCCCAACATACCCAAATCTTCAGGAATAAAAAACCTGATTTCTTTCTTGTCCATATTTCATATGAAGTCTATCCAACAGACTTTGATGGAACCTTATTCAAAATAAGTATTGCACTATTCAATGTGTATCCCGTGAAGGAAATTGGTAGCCCAGTGCGACTCATCATTAACCTTACCATATCCAACAAAGTTCGGTTTCACCGTTTGGACACACCACTCAATTGAGGTGTTCTGGGAGGAGTCCACTATGAAAGAATACCATACTTTTTCAAGTAATCGAGAAACTCATTGCTCAAGTATTTTCACCACGGTCCAACCGTAATGTTTTCTACTTCGTGTCAAAATTCTCTGAGAATTTATCAAAAGTTTCTGACTTGTCTACATATAACCATAACACGACGCAACATCCGGAGAGGTTACAAAGTATTCAAAACCACCTCTAGCCTAGCTAGACATGGGCCCATATACATCATCATGAACAAGGGATAACAGATCAGTGGCACTTACACCCTTACTGTTAGTGTCCTACACATGCCACAAGATCACTAAATGATTTGTGTGTGAATAAATCAAAGACAAGTTGCGGAAATTACTTACTTTGATCGGTTGAGATTCAAAAATTTCAAGAGATGTAGATGAAGCTCCAAGCTTTGTATAGTGTTTCTAACACTTGGGTGAGTTTCCCTATCACCTTTAGTTGACTCCTTATGTGCTAGCAAGAACAAAATTGAAAGAAAATTTTCCCTTCCAAAGGGTTTGGTGTTCGGCAATGGAGGAAGAAATAGGGAGAGAGAGTTTTGTGTTTTGTTTTCCAAAACATAATTACCAAAAATGTCTTTCAAAATTTGGTATATGCTTTTCCAAAAAGAAAAATCAAAGTCAAAGTGTGTTGGAGGGAAAAAGGCATTAAATGCCCTCAACCACTTCCATCACTCATATAGACATTTGATGTAAGTTGCTGGGCCCCACTTTAAATTCAAAATTCAAGTGGGCTTGCTCAACACACTTCGGGCTTGGGTTCGTTTAATCCGATTAAACGAATTTTCCATTGCGACGTAATTAAATCCAATTTAATTAAATAATAATGCCTCCCAAAATTATTACGAAAGTCGCTCGTAAATTAATTCCAAATTAATTCGTTCGCACAAATTAAAATCCAATTTTAATTCCGCATTGAAATCTAATTTCAATTAATATATCTAATATATTATTTTAGCCCAATTAATTAAATAGTAAAATCTAATTTCACTATTAAATTTATTTTGCCGATTAATTCCAAATTAATCGCGTTCTCTCCTCTCGACGAATTTATTCCCAGATAAATTCTCGACGCAATTAATCTCATATTAATTTTCTCTTTGATAATTAATCCCAGATTAATTTTTGTTGTAATTAATCCCTGATTAACTTTTCTCTCTCATAATTAATCCCATATTAATTCTGTTCGATCAAATGTCATCGGTGAATCTTTGAAAAGTGACCCAAGAGATCCCTGGATATGTTGGCAGTAAATATGATTGTTAGACTATCTGAATACGTGCATACCCGGTACCACGTTCTTACCGATTTACAAGACATGGTTGGCTTCCATCAAAGCACCGTGCCTACCCAATTCTCCAGAAATATATTCAAAATGGAATATATATAATCTGTATCAGTCGTAGTATACAATGTATTGCGTATTACGATCCAGTATCTGATGTCACATACTAGGCCTAGGGTTGGAATTGTGTCTGCCTCGTACGAGGCATATATCGGATTACTATCAACTAGTCTCTGTAATCGGATAATCATGACCTAGTCATATTATCCCGATAGTTATAGAATTTAAGAGTACTAGTTCTGTATCAATGCGTGATCATCATCTCCATATGACTGAAGTGATACTTCTATCTTGACATCACACCCAATACACTACGATTCTCAGTATACCCAGAAGAGTCGTACACAGAACCTGTTAAAGCTCCAGACGACCAAACCAAAGTATATTGATTGTCGCAAGTATTAGCGATGCAAGTCTCAGGTTAAGACCACATACATCTACCCTGATTCAGATTCCCATAGACACATAGTCACCAATGGGACTCCGAGGGGTCTATCCAGAGCGAAGTTGTTCCCAGTCCAACGGGTAACAGAACCTCCTATCACACTTTCATAAGTATCCAATACTTAAATATATGAGAACTATGCCGTTAAGCTTCCATAACGCGCACAAGTGTAATACTAGCCTATTCCGCATTATCGATGTCCAATCTCGATAATACTACGACAAGGGATATTTAATGATTAAACCTTCTGCAGATTAATAATGTCTCATATATTATTAATCTAGTACTAATCATAGGGACTTTTATCATTTATATATCCAAGTAATCTAATTACAAATGATAAAAAAGTAATTTCCTTTGTCACATAGTTAATTTGTACAAAGAACACCATGTCTTTTACAAATAGTGATGCTATGGGTCATAATTGTCCAACAATCTCCCACTTGGCCTATAGCCAATCACTCAAGTGTCCAACACCTGAACTATGTACATGTCGCTCATACTTATGCTGAGATATCGCTTTCGTCGGCGGATATCTAAGGTTATCATCTGAAACGATCTTGTCGATCTTGACATCGCCACAATGTGTGATCTCACGAATCAGATGAAACCGTCGAAGTACATACTTAGATCATTGATGAGACCGTAATTCATTAGCCTGTGTTGTAGCCCAGCTCAGCTGCTAACAGAACTACTCCTAATCCAATTAGGAATTTTATCAATCCAAAATGCATCTTTTACTACCTCAACCGCAACAATGTATTCCGCTTTTGTTGTTGAATCGGAAACAATATCTTGCTGGAAGATTTCCAGCTCATTGTTCCGTTGTTCAAACAAATATGTACCCTTATTGTGACTTACAATCGTCTTTATCGGTTAGGAAATTTCCGTCGATGAACCTAGTCACTTCAAGTTCTCATTCTCCATAGATTGAGAATGCATCTTTAGTTCGTCTAAGATACTTAAGATGTTCTTTACATCAATCCAGTGACCATCACTTGATCGGCCTGATTGTGACTTCAGATGCTCAAAGCATATGATACACTAGGTCGCGTACATGTCTAACAATGTACGAGCTCTCGGTGAGCGCCAAAAACTTTTAGATCTATTCTAATAGATACTTATTCCTAGAACAACGGTTGCCTCTCCCAAGTATTCCATGGAGAATTTTAATGAAAGCCAAGCTTTCACCGACTTTAATATGGGAATGTCATTTCCAATAAATAATACATAATCAACTTATAGGACAATCATTGTCAGTGCGCTCCCACTAACCTTCTTATATACATAAGAATCATCATCGTTTTGAATGAAACCATATACCATTATGATCTCATCAAAACGTTGGTTCCAAGATCACAATGCTTGCTTTAATCCATAAATGGATAGATTTAACTTGCAAACCTTGTTTGCATGTTTTAGTTTGACACAACTGTTAGGTTGTTGTATATAAACATCCTCCAAAGATTTCCATTAAGGAAAGCAATTTTGACGTCCAACTGCCATATTTCATAATCGAAATATGCAGCAATAGCAAGCATTATCCGAATGGATTTAATCATAGCAACGGGTAAAAGGTTTCATCGTAATCGACACTATACTGACGACGATACCCTTTTCGCTACAAGCCTAGCTTTGTACGTTTGTATGTTGCCATCCATGTTTGTCTTCACCATGAAGACTCATTTGCTACCAATAGGCACAATGCCTTCTGGTACATCAACCAGTATCTAAACATGGTTGGTATACATGGAATCCATTTCAGATTTCCTTGCACCTTGCCATAAATGGAGTTGATACCTTGTATCACTTCCTCATACGTAGCCGGTACGTATACCTCAATAAGATTAATATCTTCATGAGGTGAGATCAGAAACCCATATCTCTAAGGTTATTTTTTGACTCTCTCCGACCTACGCGGTTATTGTGTATTAGAAGATTGTGGAACAGTCTCATCCCTGATGATCTGTTCGTGTTCCGTGAGGAGATCGGTGCCTGGAACAATATTACTCTGATTTTTCATTGAAATCTACTTTCCTCCCACTTACCACTGCATTTAGGAATTCCTATAAGGAAAATCGCATGGAGAGCAACAAATATTTTGTTCTCTTATGGGTTGTGGAAACAATATCCTTTGGTTTCCCTAGGATAACCTACAAATAGGCACTTATCCGATTTGGGTTCAAGTTTGGTACCATCCAAACGTTTAATTATATGTCAAATCTTCAAGAATGAGAAACCTGATTTCTTTCTTGTCTATATTTCATATGGAGTCCGTCCAACAGACTTTTTCGGAACCTTATTCAAAATAAGTATTGCACTGTTCAATGCGTATCCTCTTAAGAAAATTAGTAGCTCAGTGCGACTCATCATTAACCTTACCATGTCCAACAAAGTCCGGTTTCTCCGTTCGGACACACCACTGAAATGAGGTGTTCCGGGAAGAGTCCACTATAAAAGAATCCCATATTCTTTCAAGTAATCGAGAAACTCATTGCTCAAGTATTCTCCACCACGGTCCAACCGTAATGTTTTAATACTTTTGTTGGTCTGTTTTTCTACTTCGTGTCGAAACTCTTTGAATTTATCAAAAGTTTTTGACTTGTGTTTCATAAGATACACATACCATAACGCGATGCAACATCCGTAAAGGTTATGAAGTATTCATAACCACCTCTAGCCTGGCTAGATATAGGCTTACAAATGTCACAATGAACGAGGGCTAACAGCTCGGTGGCACGTACACCCTTACCACTAAAAGGTGTTTTAGGAACTTTGCCTAATAAATAAGATTCATAGACATCATATGAATTAGGATCAAATCCGTCCAAGTATCCACTATTCGAAAGTGTGGATATACGAGTCTTGTTAATGTGTCCCTGACAATAATGTCATTAATAAGTCTCATCTGATTAACTCAGTTTGAGCCTTTTGTTTTTCATGTTATATGTTTGAGATTCATTTATATTCAAAATATAAATAATGTTATTCACATCTAATGTGTATATCTCAATATCATCTTTATAAACAAAACACCCAGTGTTCTAGAACATAAAGGTTTACCCGCAACGGGGTGAACTAGATATAGCGATAATATTTCTAGTCAAACTAGGTACATTATAACAGTTTCCTAATTTAAATACATGCCCAAAGGGCAGTTCCAAAACTTAGGTCCCAACGGCCAAAACAGCGATTCTCGTCCAATTTCCGACTCATAGGTCAATCTCGCATGAAGCCAGTATCCTGTTAATCAGCAGATCATGCACATCAGTATATATGTATAAACCACATCTAGTATCAAAAAATCCAATTTTGAACACCAGTAGTGGACACGTTTATTACATTAACAAACATACCTGAAGTCAGAGCCTTGCAAGCTTCCACTTCCTTCATGTCTACCTTGTCCATACAGCAGTCACGCTTCCAGTGACCTCGTTTGCCATAGTTTAGGCAGACATCTTGGGATATATCCTTTGTCTTCCCAGAAGACTGTGATGATTTTGCCTTTGCCCTTTTTTCACACCCCTAGAAGCCTTTTGGCCAAGCCTTGGCCTTCTGGGATGTTGAAGTAAGATGCGCCTTGCACTTCTTGCCCTTTTGGAAGCTCTGGCTCTGCCTCATTGAGCACAACCATTAACTCTCCAAGAGTTTTCTCTTGGTTTATGATGAACCCACCCCAGCATTCGGGCAGAGGCTGTCAGATCAAATCTATGGAAGTCTCAGCCTCGTAGGTAATGCCCAACTAACCTAGTTGTTCAATGTCAGCAATCATCTGCGACACCTAGTGCTCGACAGATGTAAACTCTGACATACGCGAGTGAAAACGCTTCTTTTGCAATTCGTACTTCTAAGATCTAAGGTTAGATCTATGAAGATCCTTTAATTTCAACATCATGGTATAAGGATATAATCCTTTGTTCTGATGACAAAATTAAGGAGTCATTGCGGCAAGCATAGTGGAGTAGTGTCTTGTACAATCTAACTGTTCAAAGAAAGCAATATACAATATTAGTCCAAGTAATATATTTATAACAATGATAAATAAATTAAAAGAGCACGTGTAAGCAAGTATTAAACGAAATTGCAAATTTAATACTAGCCTCCCCCTATTTTTCGGCGAGCCTCTAACCCTCTGTGGAGTACTCGGGAAACCTAATTGAATGTTTATCCTATGTTTCTGTGAGAACTTTCATGTATCGATTGTATGACTAGTCCTTAGACTTGAGGTCTTTACAATCTTATGTGTGGATCAAATGACTTTGACATTCTCCTTCCCTAGTTCAAAAGATCTGGTCATAAGGGTATGATTAGGTCATTTGTTGAAACACGTGAAGTTTGTAAAGAGACAACAGAGAATCGTCACTCTCTCGGATAATATTTTCTTATAAAAGTAGTATTCCAGTTCGCGGGTTGATATGTATGATCAGTGGTTGAGACTGTGGCCGCAGCGAAAGAATCATGTGAGATTCTTGGGTTAGTACGATTCATGACACTATCAACATCATAACTTTGACTATATGGGTAGACACTTTCCATAGCCTAGGTCAAACGGTAGGGATACAGTGAGGTGAGAGACCGTATCATATGTAAATCGCATACATAATATGTATATATCTTTCCTTCTCATTTGGGGGCTTGGCATGTTGCTTGATGTCAACCTTGGTCATTGAAATCGAACGACCATCTGATCAGAGGATAATTTATGTTCGATTAAATTATCACGATTCATTTCATGTCCAACTTGAGGGGAACCCAAAAGGTCACACACAACAAAGTCGAAATCAATGGTTAACAGTGCACAGTACAAATTTAACACCATATATGATTGCTGTAGGAATTGTTCATAAATGGTTCAAGTGTTTAATTATTGAACAGATCATTTATGAGGTTCCGAAGTGGTTTAGGGATTGGTGAATGACGATAGGGGCACTTTGGGAATTGGAAAAATGAATAAGAAAATATATAAATAAATAAATAATAAAAAAAATATCTGCGTTTTTTTTATTTGTTTTGAATTCCAATTCGGCCCAAACTCTTATTAGGGTTTTATAATCTCATTAAACTACTATATTAAGATCCAATGGCTAAAATTTAATTAGCATTTATTGTTGGGGTGGTGCTCAGAGCGCCAATTCCCGGTCGTATTTCTTTTAAATACTTATGTAAAACATTATTATTATGAATAATATATGCAGTTTCTATAATATAATCTATCTTTTTATATGGTAAAGACGTAATGACCTTAGAATGATTAGTCATGGTACTGTTGCAAAAGCGTCACAACTGACATTGAGTAGTATCATGACGTTGTCATTCTCAGACTGTTCCTCGTCAAGGTTTACACTACTTGGTCAGTAAAGTAAACTCGTCGAGACGGTACATGTCGTATACTGGAATATATGATTCCAATGGTTTCTCAATGAACCATTAGTCTTGGAGACTAGTATAGACGTGAAGTGTTTATAGCGGATATAAACACTGAATGACTCACCGAAGATTCTTAATGGATGGTACACCAACGTCAATAAGAATCTTCTCGGGTTGAGTAGCACTTGTTATTCTTAGACTTGAGATGCCATTGTGGGCACATGAGACATCTTCTACACTTAGATGGCAGTCACGTCACCGATCTATTTAGATCAGACCTCCGCCTGTTCGTTGGGTGTGAGATAGATCCTCAGGGTGTCCTATGTGTATCAAGATAGGATCTGTCAGTTCTGTGTACCAGAGCATAGGTAGTCCATATGATTAGCAATCAGATAAAACCATGGGCCCGTGGTAAAGTTTAGAAGCTAGTTCTAAACATTCTTTTAGAGATTGCTAATAGAATAGTCGACTGGATAATCCCCATAGAGATTTGACGTTTACATCTATATCTCTGGGATTTATCCGGATACCTATGACGGAGGAATTATACATTTGTCATGACCTCGACCTGTATGATTCAGCGAGATTATCCGTGATCGTCATAATTTACGGGTGGATAGATTATGGACACGAAATTAGATTTCGTGACAGATATACCTGAATCTAGAGAGTCTTAATAATGAAACATACTCGTAGAGCACTAGAGCAACATATATAAATAATATTGATTATTTATAAAGTCGTTTAAAGGTTAAACACAAGATACAAGCTAAAGGGACCCGATAGTCATTTGTTTAATTATTGTGTATTTACATTTAATACTTGATTAATTTAAATACACATTAATTAATAGTCAAATTGAAATATTTGACTTATATCCTAAATGAATTTATGTTTTTGATATTAATGTAAATATTATACATATATTTAATATATTTGTATTGATTAATTAATTAATTATTTAATCATTAAATGATTAAATTAATTAAAATATAAATATCTTACATTAGGATATTTGGCTTAAATGATTAAGTTGCCTTTGTTGACTTTATATAATATCATTAATGTGTTTTTCAGATATTTATGCAAGTTGATTTAATGAAATTGAAATGAAATTAAAACAAAATTTACTTATTATTTTCATTTGATGAATTCGGCCAAGGCCATTTTGTAATAAGTATATATTGTTTTGTTTTTCATTTACACTTTAACATAATACACTTTACAAGAAACTCCATTAAAAGAAAAACCAAGAAGCTAGTGAAGAAGAAAAGGAAAAACCAAAAGAAAGCTTGGATTTAGTAAGTTTTTCCAACTTACAATTAGATAAGAAATTGTTCCTTATGATCTAGGCTTTAACATATGATGTTCTTAAGTTAATCCTTTCTTTATCTTTGTGTTTTTGTTGATGGAAGTTTTGTTGGAAGTGTTGAGCATGTGTGATGAAAGAAGTTTGTGACTATTGTAGTTGTAAGCATTCTTTTAAGGTTTTGGAAATCATGTTACTAATCTAGAGTTATTAACCCACTCTTAAATGACCTAGATTTGATCTTGAGTTGTTTCATTGTGTTGACTTTGATTGGATGGAAGAATGATGATTAAAGTAATTGATTTAACCAATTTGGTCTAATTTGTTCATTTTGAAGAATTTGAAAAAGTAGGGTTCATGACCAATTCCAAATTTGGGGCTTTTCATTTATGTTGTGTATTTTGATGTGTATATGATGCATATAAATTTTCATGTTGATTGGATTACATCTTGATGTGTTTTGATGCATGAAATGACAAAATGCACAAACCCCCCCTAATGGAGCTCTCGGACAAATGGCTTAAATTTGGGGTTTTGGTTGCTTTTGGTGTTTTGATGTTTTGAACATGCTAAGTTCATCTTAGAAATGATTTAGAATCATTCAAAATTGATTTGATCAATTTCAGACTAAAATGGACAAAAATACCAAGTAAGGGTAATTTGGTAAATTCACTTAAATATGATTTATTGAATTTTATTTCATAATTTGATTTTTGGAATATAAATAAATATGTTTATTTAATTAATCCGAGAAAAGTTTGAAATCGGAAAATACGATTTTCCACCGCTTCCACTGCGTTACCGGATTCAGCCCCTAAAAACCCCTACAAAATGGTATCAGAGTGAGTCTGATTCTAGGCCCCCTAAAATGATTATCTTTAATTAAGTCAATGTTTAATCAAGTTTTCTTGACTTTATACATGCTTATTATAATCTAATTTGGTTAGATTTAGGGTGTATGTCACTTAGCGGAAAATCCATAATTAATAAGGTTTTAATGTAATTATGTATTTGATGCATGTTATGTGGTCTGTCTTGTCAATACAGTTTATGAATACTTCTTTGTGACTGCATCCGAGACATTGCCTCTGCTGTGAGGGTGTAGCCGATAGAGATTTATTTATACCGGATGTATATCAGATACTAGATAAATTCAAGCGAAAGCGGAATTCTGAACGTGCCCTAGCTGTCAGGATTACGTAAGTAACTTGAGTTTATCATTGACGAGTTTAACCTTGGTACGTCTCCTTGTGGGCCTGCCTTCGCAGCGACAATGAGAAACGACCAGGATCGGAAACCCGGGAGTCACTATTAAGTGATTGACAAATGAGTTGTCTACCTGATGAATATACGTAGGCGAGACCGTGCCTCTGTTGTGAGCTGAAATATATTCACGGGATCCACTTTTCACTATTTGTATTTAATTTAAATATTAAATCTTTGTATTCTGTTTGGGGACTACAATATTGCATGATTTAGTGGGAGGGGCATTTTTAGATTAAAAATCCATGATCTAGTTTATGCTTTTGATATTATATGAAACCGCTTAATTTCTGCTAACCGTTTTTCATGATCTATATGATAGATTGGCGATGGCGGCACAATCCATAAATCAGTTTGCGCGTATGCTTGATGCGAACAAACGGAAAGGCATTGAGTTCGCAGACTGGGAATTGGATTTGAGGATTGTCCTCGATTCCGAAAAGCTGGGATATGTTCTTGAGGGTCCGTTGCCCCTTGCTGTGGGTGTGGATGCTTCGGAGGAGGAACGCCAAGTTTTGAAACTTGTAAGGATGATGATTTAAGGGTTAAATCATACATCCTTAGTTTGTTGTCTCCGAAACTCAAGAAACAATACTATGGTATGCTAGATTCCTATAGTAAGATAACGCGATTGAGACAATGTTTGAGAACCAAGAACAAGTGATTGTTCACAAAGTCGCAATGGAATTGTTCCATGCGCGTCTGGATGAGGGGCAAGATGTTAGCCTACATGTTCTTCAGATGATTGATTTGATCGATCAGTTGAGGCAACATAATCTCATCTTGAATGACATTCTCGGTAAGAGTGTCATTCTTGGTTCGCTTCTAGCTTCATATCGCCAGTTCGTGATGTACTTCAACATGAATGGGACTGTCTGTACCTACCAGGAGCTACAAAGGATGTTGCTCACGACAGAAGAGGACCTTAAGAAGGGAGTACCGACTCGCCCTCCTAGAATTACTTCTCTTTCTGCTTCTTCCCAAGGATGGACCAAGGGAAAGAAGAAGAAATTAAAGAAGAATAAGGCTTTTGGTTCTCAACAACAGGCGAAGATTGCTAAGCCCAAGAGGGCTTCTGAAGACAAATGCCACCACTGCGGCAAAGTCGGGCATTGTAAAAAGGAACTGTCATGATTACATCGCCCAGCTGAGGAGAGATAGAGCATTTACATCAGGTAAATTTATTTTTCCAATTATTGATTTATCTTTGGCTGTGAAGCCGTTACATCCAACTAGATTTTAGATTCTGCTTGTCCCATTCACATTTGCAATTCGTTGCAGGTGCTGAAGGAAAGTAGGAGGCTGAAGCCTGGGAGATGCAGTTGCGGTTCGGGAGTGGAGACTCTTTGGATGCAGTTACAGTGGGAGTATGCGAGATCTCATTGCCGAATGGGACACTTTTGTTAAATGAATGCCATTTTGTACCTGGATGTGTAGCTAATATTATATCACATTTTGTATTGGATACAGAAGGCTTTTGTATTAATATTAAGAATAGTTCTTTATATTTATATGATAAAAATAATATTCAGATCCTTTGTTGTCCAAACTAGCATGGTCATTATACATTGCAAACTTCAAAAGATATATTAAATACTGGAGTTAATAAACGTAGTTTACCTGTAATTAATAATACTGAACTTTGGCATTTGAGACTTGGTCACATTGGCGTTAAACGCCTTACCCAATTGGTTAGGAATGGTTTGATACCAGATCTTACCATTGAATCCTATCCAACTTGTGAATCGTGTATTCAGGGTAAAATGACCAAAGCCCCATTTTCTGGTGTTGGACACCGCGCCACTAACTTACTAGAACTCGTACATTATGATGTATGTGGTCCACTAAGTCAAACTGCTCACAGTGGTTATTCGTACTTTGTTACCTTTACCGATGATCTGTCACGGTACGGTTATGTCTATTTGATGCGACATAAATCGAAAACCTTTGAAAAGTTCAAAGAGTTCCGAAATAAAGTAGAAAAACAAACTGGTAAATATATTAAAAGCCTTCGTTCAGATCGAGGCGGGGAATATATGAGTGGTGAGTTCATGGATTATGTGAAGGAGAATGAGATTCTCGCTCAATATACTCCTCCAGGTACTCCACAGTACAATGGAGAGTTTAAAAGGAGAAATCGGACTTTATTGGATATGGTCCGATCAATGTTGAGTTTCACAGATTTTCCCTATTACTTATGGGGCTACTCTCTCTTAACAACCGCACATATTTTGAACAAGATTCCTTCAAAAGCTGTTCCTACGACTCTGTATCAGATATGGTTCGGTAGGAGACCAAATCTTAATTATATTAAGGTTTGGGGTTGTCCTGCCTATGTCAGGGTGACTCAGCAAGATAAGCTTTCGCCTCGAGGGCAAAAGTTTAGGTTTGTTGGATATCCTTCGAATACGAGAGGATATATGTTCTATGATACCGAGCATCGAAATGTGTTCGTAGCTCGCTTTGCAAAATTTGTAGAAGTAGAATTTTTGTCAGAAGGTGGTAATCATAGACAGGTTGAGCTTGATGGGGTCCAACCTGAAAACAACGAACCAACGGAGGAACTTGAAGTTCAAGTAGATGAAGGACCTTTAACACACACACTCCGTAGGTCGGAAAGGGTATCTAGACCTCCTGAACGCTTGTATTTGATACAAGAAAAGAGTCTGGATGTTCTCTTAGTTGAAGAGACAGATGCTTTCACTTATAGAGAATCGATGTTGGACATCGACTCCGTAAAATGGCAAAGTGCCATGAAATCCGAGATAGACTCAATGCATGAGAATCAAGTTTGGGACTTGGTTCCGTTTCCCGAAGGAATTGTTCCTATCGGTTGTAAATGGGTTTACAAGAGGAAGCGTGGGCCTGACGGTAAGGTTGAGACTTACAAGGCCCGACTGGTAGCAAAAGGTTACACGCAGCGACCTGGCATCGACTACGATGAAACTTTTTCACCAGTAGCAATGCTTAAGTCT
This sequence comes from Zanthoxylum bungeanum, assembly GCA_019454045.1. NCBI lineage: Eukaryota > Viridiplantae > Streptophyta > Magnoliopsida > Sapindales > Rutaceae > Zanthoxylum > Zanthoxylum bungeanum. Next base: position 40,238 of record SKCR01040399.1, read on the forward strand.
ATCCGGATTCTGCTTTCTATAGCTGCGTATCATGACTACGAGATTTGGCAAATGGATGTCAAAACGGCTTTTCTAAATGGATTTCTTGATGAAGAAATCTATATGGAACAGCCGGATGGTTTTGCGTCCAGCGAAAACTCGGGTATGGTATGTAAGCTTAAGAAGTCCATTTATAGACTTAAACAAGCTTCACGAAGTTGGAATCTTCGATTCGACGAGATTATTAGATCGTCTGGTTTTCTCAAAAATTCGGAAGAATCCTGTGTGTATCAGAAGGCCACTGGGAGCATGGTCGTATTTTTAGTCCTATATGTTGATGACATCCTAATCATTGGGAATGATTTAGGTATGTTACAAAGCGTTAAAGCGTACCTCTGTAAGAATTTCTCCATGAAGGACCTGGGAGAAGCTTCCTATGTTTTAGGGATAAAACTCTATAGAGATAGACAAATGAGGCTGATTGGGTTATCCCAATCAACGTACATAGATAAGATCTTGGAACGGTATAGTTTTGGTAACGGTAAGACAGAAAACATACCGTTCAGACATGAGATTCATCTTTCGAAGAAGATGTGTCCACAAACAGAAGATGAGAAGGTTAGAATGTCTAACCAACCTTATGCTTCGTGTTTGGGTAGCATAATGTATTCCATGTTATATACGAGGCCTGATATCAGTTTCGCTGTTAGCGTAACTAGTCGATATCAGTCCAATCCAGGTAATGATCATTGGATGGCCATTAAACATATCCTAAAGTATCTTAAAGGTACCAATGATAAGTTAATATTTATGGAGGAAACGAACTGCAGGTTAATGGGTCTACAGACTCCGATTTCCAATCGGATCCCGATGATAGAAAGCCTACATCTGGATTTGTCTTTACCCTTAATGGAGGTGCAGTTTGTTGGAAGAGTTCCAAACAGGGATCGACAGCTGATTCCACCATTGAGGCGGAATATATTGCAGCTTCTGAAGCTGCAAAAGAGGCTGTATGGATAAAGAACTTTATCACAGAATTGAGAGTTGTCCCAAGTATCGAGAATGTGATTCTGTTATACTGTGATAATACAGGAGCCATTGCGCAAGCAAAGGAACCGAGGGTGCATCAGAAGTCGAAGCATGTGGAACGCAAGTACCACATCATTCGAGAGATTATGTCGCGATGGGATATTTTCGTGTGCAAGGTACCGAGTGAAGATAATGTAGCAGACCCGCTGACGAAGGCCATACCTCCGAAGCTGTTTGATAAACACGTGGAGTCGATGGGTATTAGATACAATCGTTATTGGCACTAGAGCAAGTGGGAGATTTTGTTGGGGTTGGTGCTCAGAGCGCTAATTCCCGGCTGTATTTCTTTTGAATACTTCTGTAAAACATTATTATTATGAATAATATATGCAGTTTATATAATATAATCTATCTTTTTATATGGTAAAGATGTAATGAGCTTAGAATGATTAGTCATGGTATTGTTACAAAAGCGTCGCAACTGACATTGAGTAGTATCATGACGTTGTCATTCTCAGACTGTTCCTGATCAAGGTTTACACTACTTGGTCAGTAAAGTAAACCCGTTCAGACCGGTACATGTCGTATACCGGAATATATGATTCCAATGGTTTCTCAATGAACCATTAGTCTTGGAGACTAGTATAGACGTGTAGGTATTTATAGCGGATAGACACTGAGCGACTCACCGAAGATTCTTAATGGATGGTACACCAACGTCAATAAGAATCTTCTCAGGTTGAGTAGCACTTGTGATTCTTAGACTTGAGATGCCATTGTGGGCACATGAGACATCTTCTACACTTAGATGGCAGTCACATCACCGATCTATTTAGATCAGACCTCCGCCTATTTGTTGGGTGTAGATAGATCCTTAGGGTGTCCTATGTGTATCAAGATAGGATCCGTCAGTTCTGTGTACCAAAGCATAGGTAGTCCATATGATTAGCAATCAGATAAAACCATGGGCCCGTGGTAAAGTTTAGAAGCTAGTTCTAAACATTCTTTTATAGATTGCTAATAGAATAGTCGACTGGATAATCCCCATAGAGATTTGACGTTTACATCTATATCTCTGGGATTTATCCGGATACCTGTGACGGAGGAATTATACATTTGCCATGACCTTGACCTGTATGATTCAGCGAGATTATCCGTGATCGTCATAATTTATGGTTATGGACACGAAATTAGATTTCGTGACGGATATACCTAAATCTAGAGAGTCTCAATAATGAAACATACTCGTAGAGCACTAGAGCAACATATATAAATAATATTGATTATTTATAAAGTCGTTTAAAGGTTAAACGCAAGATACATGCTAAAGGGACCCGATAGTTGTAACATCCCCGATCTAGGAGATGTTACCGGCAAGGGATAGTTGTACTAACCCCATAAGCCTCTAACTTTCTAACTATATCACAGACTATTATAATGTAGTGTAATGCATATAGACTTTAACCAAGTCAATATACAATACTTATATTTCTTATAAATGCATACTCTTAAATGACTCCTTTTACGATTCTTTACTAGACACTTATAACGACTAACACAATGGAAATGCATATAAACACTATGACTCTGAACTGGACTCTTATGCTGTGTGACTCTGTACTGGTGGACTCCAACCCTGGGGACTGCATCAGTATTCATTCTCCCGAGCTCGTCCTCCTGAAATCCCTACAAAACAGCTAAAACTGTTGGGGGGTTAGATTGCTATACAATCTAAGTGAGTGGACTAAAATCGAAAACTGAAGTAAAAGTCCTTTAACTTTAAAATCATACTTTTAGAAATGTCATTTATAGAAACTTTATTTCTTTTGAAATTTGTTTTTCAAAATCTGGTTTCTGAAATCTACTTACTAAATATCTGGGTTCTGAACTCTGAAATATTCATACTGAAAATCTGGAAATCTGAAATCTGAAAACTCTCTGTAAATTATGATTTCTGAAAACTGGGTTTTAAAATCTGAAATACTGTGTACCGTACTTGATTAAACAAATTTTCCGTTGCGATGTAATTAAATCCAATTTAATTAAATAATCATTCCTCGCAAAATTATTACGAAAGTCGCTCGTAAATTAATTCCAAATTAATTCCTTCGCACAAATTAAAATCCAATTTTAATTCCGTATTGAAATCAAATTTCAATTAATATATCTAATATATTATTTTTGCCCAATTAATTAAATAGTAAAATCTAATTTCACTATTAAATTCATTTTTCCGATTAATTCCAAATTAATCACATTCTCTCATCTCGACGAATTTAATCCAAAATAAATTTTCCACGGAATTAATCCCAGATTAATTTTCTCTTTGAAAATTAATCCCAAATTAATTTTTGCCGTAATTAATCCCAGATTACTTGTCTCTCTCATAATTAATCCGAGATTAATTGTGTTCGAGTCAAATGTCATCGGTGAATCTTTGGGAAGCGACCCAAGAGATCCCTGGATATGTTGGTAGTAAATATGGTTGTCGGACTATCCGAACACGTGCGTACCTGGTACCACGTTCTTACCGATTTAAAAGACATGGTTGGCTTCTAGCAAAGCACCGTGCCTACCAAATTCTCTAGAAATGTATTCAATATGGAATATATATAATCTGTATCTGGCTTAATATACATTGTATTATGTATTACGATCAAGTATCTGATGTCACATGCTAGGCCTAGGGCTGGAATTGTGTCTGCCCCGTACGAAGTATATATCGGATCACTAGCATCTAGTCTCTATAATCGGATAATCATGACCTAGTCATATTATCCCGATAGCTATAGCGTTTAAGAGTACTAGTTTTGTATCCCTGCGTGATCATCATCTCATTATTAATGAAGTGATACATCCATCTTGACATCACACCCAATACAATACGATTCTCAGTATACCCAGAAGAGGCGTACACAGGACCTGTTAAAGTTCCGGATGACCAAAACCAAAGTATATTGATCGTCACAAGTATTAGCGATGCAAGTCTCAGGTTAATACCACATACACCTACCCTGATTCAGATTCCCATAGACACAGTCATACTACCAATGGGATTCCGATGGGTCTATCCAAAGCGAAGTTGTTCCCGATCCAACGGCTAACAAAACCTCCTATCACACTTGCATAAGTATCCAATACTTAAATATATGAGAACTATGTTGTTAAGCTTTCGTAACACCCACAAGTGTAATATTAGCCTATTCCGCATTATCGATGTACAGTCTCGATAATACTACGACTAGGGATATTTAATGATTAACCCTTCTGTGGATTAATACTGTCTCATATATTATTAATCTGGTACTAATCATAGGGACTTTTATCATTTATATATCCAAGTAATCCAATTACAAATGATAAAAGAGCAATTTCCTTTGTCACATAGTTAATTTGTACAAAGAACACCATGTCTTTTACAAATAGTGATGCTATGGTCATAATTGTCCAACACTTACCACTAAAAGGTGTTTTATGCACTTTGCCTAATAAACAAGATTCACAGACATCTTATGAATTAGGATCAAATCTGTCCACGTATCCACTCTTCGAAAGTGTAGATATACGAGTCTTGATAATGTGTCCCAGACTATAATGCCACAAATAAGTCTCATATGATTTACTCATTTTGAGCTTTTTGTCTGTCATGTTATATGTTTGAGATTCGTTTATATTCAAAATATAAAGACTATTATTAACATATGTTGTACATATCAAAATGTCATCTTTATATACAAAATACCCAGTGTTCATGAATACAAAGGTATATCTGCATCAGGTTATTATAGATACAGAGATGATGTTTCTAGTCAAACTAGGTACGTAATAACAGTCACCTAATGTAATTACATGCCCCAATGGCAGATACAAAACATAGGCCCCAACGACCAAAATAGCGACGCTCGTCCCATTTCTGACTCGTAGGTAGATCTCACCTGAAGCTAATCTCCTTCTAATCAAAAGATCCTGCACATCAGTACATATGCGAGTACCACATCCAGAATCAAAAATCCAATTTTTAAAACCAGTAGTGGACATTTTTATAACAAACATACCTGAAGCCAGAGCCTTGCCCGTCTTCACTTCCTTAAACTCCGCCTTGTACTCACGGCAGTCACGCTTCCAGTGACCCTATTTGCTACAATGTAGGCAGACACTTGGGATTGTCCTTAATATTCCCAGAAGACGGTGATGATTTAGCCTTGCCATTTTTCTTTCTTTTATTCACACCCCTATAAGCCTTCAGCCAAGCCTTGGCCTTCTAGGATGTCGAAGTAAGGTACGCCTCGCACTTCTTTCCCTTCAGAAGCTCTGGCTCTGCTTCTTTCAGCATCGCCATTAACTCTCCAAGAGTCTTTTCTTGGTTCATCATATTATAGTTCTTGACGAACCCGCCCTCAGCAATCGGGCAGAGACTGTAAGATCAAATCTATGGAAGTATCGGCCTTAAATGTTATGCCGAGTTGACCTAGTTATTTGATGTCAGCAATCATCTGTGACACATAGTGCTCGACAGATGTATGCTCTGACATACGTGAGCGAATGACCTTCTTTTACAATTCGTAATTATGAGATCTAAGGTTAGATCTGTGAAGATCTTTCAATTTCAACATCATACTATAAGGATCTAATCCTTTATTCTGACGATGAAATTGAGGAGTCATTGCGGCAAGAATGACAGATTGGTCACTAAAGTTATCATCACGATGAGTCTTCCAAAGCTCATGCTCTACTATTTGCTCAACTCTGGGCTCAGGCTCGAGAGGTTTCTCTATAACATGGAGTAACTTCTCAGCTCCCAGGACTATTCTGAGATTCATCTCCCAATCTGGAAAATTAGAGCCATTAAAGACATTGTCGCCCAGGATGATGTCCCTAACGCTAATATTTCGAGCCATCTCGTTTTCAATAGTCCAACTATCCAATCAACGATTTTGGGTACACTCAAAATGTAATGGTTACTGTAGTCTAACTATATGACCAATTACAAGTGGAGTAGTGTGAAAACGGTCCAACTGTTCAATGAAAGCAATAAAAGATATTAGTCCAACTAATATATATTTATAACAATTATAAATAAAATAAAAGAGAGCATGGAAGCAAGTATTAAACGAAATTGCAAATTTAATACTAGCCTCCCACTATTTTTCGGCGAGCCTCTAACCCTCTGTGGAGTACTCGAGAAACCCAGTTTCGTAGTGGGCTAGGATCCCATTAAATAACACACAACCTTGACTTTTGCCAACAAGCTGTATGAAACTTAACTAGGTAGATCTTTAAGATCAATTGGATCCCATCCAATTCCTAGATCCAGTAGGTGGACCTTTAAGTCCAAAAATAAATCCAATATATTTCATAACCTTTTCCTCTGAATCAACTAAGCTTTGGCTTTGGCTCAACAAGCTTAATGATTCCAGTTAAGCGTGACCCATTGACATTGGGAAAGCTTCGTAATCCACGTCGATGTACAGAAGTGACCATGACTTTGGCCAACAAATCAAAAATGCCCAAGACATGCGATATGTAACAAAGCTTTCGTGGTTCAAACACATCCGCGATGGACAATGATCTTGACTTTGACCAACAAACCAATGCCAATCTTGGATCTTGAGAAAGAACCACTCAATGGAAGGAAAATAATTAATATTTAATGAGGTTTTTTTGCGTAAATTGGCAACCAATTTATTATCTTTGATTAGGTGTCATCATACACCCTTAAACATGCATTCTAAAAGCATAATAAGGCGCGAATAAAATTAATAATGATATGCGGATGGATATATAATAAAATTTGTTCCTAGAACAAATCACTCAATTCCTCTCTCCAGCTAGCACTTTACATACTTTTACCCAATTACATAATACATTAGAGAAACCTCATTTGCATTGAGGGGAATTGGTGAGAAGAGAAATACAAAGAGATAAGGAGGTGAAAGGCTGGACACGCAGGTCCAATTTAATAAATAAGTACCATACTTACAATAATTTCCAAAATTGGCCCCACCTGACTAATATCCATCCAATATACATTATTCATATAAATACATCCAAGTATTCACACAAATGATGCTGTCAATCAATCTAATCCAATTAATTAATCTTTGATTAATGACCATCCAATTCAAACAACGATTTGATTTGCGCGAGTCCAACTCATTTAAGAATAAATACTCAAAGTAAGTATTCTTGAATTATATCGAACTACAATTTCAAATCAAATTTTAAATTGTATCCAATACTAATTCATATTTAATTCCAAATTAAATAATTACACTTATAATAGTGCCTTTTAGACTTGGATTCTAAATCCAATCTAAATGGGTCTCAAATGCCCAATTAGCATCCAATACTATTCAATTAAAGTCCAATGGGCTTCCAATTAATCTTTAGACATGGGCTTTGGCCATAATGGATCAAACCCAAAATGCCAAGGCCCAAATAGGAATCACCCTATGCCAAAAATCAATTTAGGCCCATTAGGCCCAATTAAATTATTTAAAGGCCCAAAAGTCATATTTAGACTTTATGGAAATGGTTTTTGGCCCAATTGGATCCAATCAAGCCCAAATACAACAATTAGCCCAATCCAATTTAAAGACTAATTTATTATTAACATAATATTCCAAATATCACATTAATTTATTTAAAATGTAATTTCCATAAGTAATTAATTAAACTAATATTCCAAAACATCAATTAAACTAATTAATCATGCTTTAATCATCCAATTCATGTCGAACACAAATTCAAGCAAAATCAATCCATCACAACATGCTCAAGCTCACGTCAATACATGAAATTAACATCCAATTTTGATTTCAATCCAATTAAATCAACAATTAATATTCAATTTCATGCCTATTAAAATATCCAATTGTCAAATTCAAAAAATCACCATGAACATGTTCTAAGGCGCATTCGGCCAAGTGGTGAATTTTGGGGAAAATTAATCCAATCAATTTTTCTCAAATCCAATGATTCAAAAATCCAATTTATCATCATCCAACAACATCCAAACAACCAATTTAGAAATTTATAACCTCCAAGCACAAAATCCCCAAATAAAGTATATAAACCCTAGAATCAAATCATGCATAGATATGGCTCTGATACCATTGTTAGTGTCTCTAAGACTTGCCCAAGGATCCTAAACATGATTCTAGTGTGAATAAACAAGATAAGTTGCGGAAAAAACTTACATTGATCGGTTGAAGTTCAAAATTTTTTCCTTGGATGTAGAAGCTCCAAGCCTTCTTTTTGAGTTCCAAACTCTTGGGTGAGTTTCCCTATCACATTTCTTTGACTCCTTTAAGTGCTAGCTTGAACAAAACTGAAGCAAAAATTCCTCCTCCACGAAGAAGAAATTCGGCCATGGTGAGATGGAGAGGAAAGAGAGAAGTGTGAATAGTGTATTTGTGTTTTCCAAAAACATAATACAAAATGTCGACTTCTAAAGTTTTGTGTGTTTGTTGGCAAAAGATGCCTTTTAAATGCCAACTACTTCCATCACTAATAGTGACTAGTGATGTAAGTTGTGGGTCTCACCCAATTAAATTCCAAATTCAAGTTAACTTACACAACACACTTTGGGCCCGGGTTCGTTTAATCCGATTAAATGAATTTTCCGTCACGACGTAATTAAATCCGATTTAATTAATTAATAATGCCTAGTAAAATTATTACGGAAGTCGCTTACGAATTAATTCTAAATTAATTCGTTCGCATGAATTAAAATCCAATTTTAATTTTGTATTGAAATCAAATTTCAATAATATATCCGATATATTATTTTAGCCCAATAAAATAAATTAAATAGTAAAATCCAATTTTAACTATTACATTTACTTTGCCGATTAATTCCAAATAATTCACGTTCTCTCTTCTAGACGAATTTAATAGCAGATAAATTCTCGCCGTAATTAATTCCAGATTAATTATGTTCGAGTCAAATGTCATCGGTGAATCTTTGGGAAGCGACCCAAGAGATTCCTGGATATGTTGGCAGTAAATCCGGTCATCCGACCATCCGAACACGTGCGTACCCCATACCACATTCTTACCGATTTACAAGACATGGTTGGTTTCTAGCAAAGCACCGTGCCTACCCTATTCTCCATAAATATTCAACGAAGAATATATAATTTGTATCAAGCATAGTATACAATGTATTGTGTATTACGATCCAGTATCATATATCACATGCTAGACCTGGGGCTGGAATTGTGTCTGCCCCGTACGAAGCATATATCGAATCACTAGCAACTAGTCTATGTAATCGGATAATCATGACACAGTCATATTATCTCGATAGCTGTTGCATTTAAGAGTACTAGTTCTGTATCCATGCGTGATCATCATCTCCATATGACTGAAGTGATACTTCCATCTTGACATCACACCCAATACACTACGATTCTCAGTTTACCCAGAAGAGGCGTACACAGAACTTGTTAAAGCTCCGGATGACCAAAACAAAAGTGTACTAATTGTCATAAGTATTAGCGATGCAAGTCTCAAGTTAAGACCACCTACACCGACCCTGATTCGGATTCTCATAGACACATAATCATACTACCAATGGGACTCCGATGGGTCTATCCAGAGCGAAGCTGTTCCCAGTCCAACGGGTAACAGAACCTCCTATCACACTTGCATAAGTATCCAATACTTAAATATATAAGAACTATGTCGTTAAGCTTTTATAACGCGCACAAGTGTAATACTAGCATATTCTCCATTATCGATGTCCAGTCTCGATAATACTACAACCATGGATATTTAATGATTAAACCTTTCATGGATTAATACTGTCTCGTGTCTTATTAATCCGATACTAATCATATGGACTTTTATCATTTATATATATCCAAGTAATCCTATTACAAAATGATAAAAGAGTAATTTTCTTTGTCACATAGTTAATTTATACAAAAACACATGTCTTTTATAAATATTGATGTTATGGGTCATAATTGTCCAACACGGTCCAATGGTTAACAGAACCTCCCATCACACTTGCATAAGTATCCAATACTTAAATATATGAGAACTATGCCGTTAAGCTTCCATAACTCGCACAAGTGTAATATTATCCTATTCCGCATTATCGATGTCCAGTCTCGATAATACTACGACTAGTGATATTTAATGATTAAACTATTCGTGGATTAATACTGTCTCATATCTTATTAATCCGGTACTAATCAAATGGACTTATATCATTTATATATCCAAGTAATCCAGTTGCAAAATGATAAAATATCATACAGGTCAAGGTCATTGCATACGTATAATCCCTCTGTCACAGGTATCCGGATTATCCCATAGATATAGATAAAAATTTCAAATCTCTATAGGTATAATCCCGTCGACATTTATATTAGCAATCTCTAAATAACTTTCGCAACTCACTTTCGAAGTATACTATGGAAATAGATTTAACAGATTGTTAATCACATTTGGACTACCTATGCTCTGTATACAGAACTGACAGATCATATCTTGACACACAGAGGATATCTTGAGGATCGGTCCACACCCAACGAACAGGTGGAGGTCTGATCTAAATAGATCGATGACATGACTGCCATCTAAGTGTGGAGGATGTCTCATACATCTACAGTGGTATCTCAAGTCAATGGACCACTATGCTACTCAACCCGAGAAGATTCTTATTGACGTTGGTGTACCATCCATTAAGAATCTTCGGTGAGTCGTTCAGTGTTTATCCACTATAAACACCTACACGTCTATACAAGTCTCCCAAGACTAATGATTCATTAGGATAAAGTATCGGACCAAGTCTCGATATATGACATGTACTGGTCTCGACGGATTTAACTAACCGACCCGTGTTAGTAAATCTTGACCAGGAATTTTAATTGATAATATATTTCTAGTAGTGACACTTCCCAATATCAATTACAAACTACTTTATAATTGCGCACTACATTATATATTATCGGGTATTTGTCTAATATATACATATCACTAAATCAGATTTAATTTCAATCTAATAGTAATTAGATCGAATACGTATATAAAAACAAGAGGTACAACCACTAAGAAAGTAATATTATGAAAATGAGGATTATTCGTATTCATGAATCGGACATAGATACGGTCCGGATTGGCGCTCTGAGCCTCAACCCCAACAATTTATCCCACTTACTCTTGTGCCAATCCGCGGTATCATATACACATCTCAATGTGTATTGTATGTACATGGCCCTCAAGAGCTCACCTAGCACTCAAGAGGTAGGCACAAGAAGTAGGTCCGCTATGACATATTGAGTTTGTTTAATAAACCCAATTGTTTCCTTAAGCAGTATCATTCATATTTTGTTTAACCTAAGTTATATATTAATATGACTCAGATGCGACATCAATATTATGCTACAGCTACTGAGTTGTCCAAGTATTTGTGGATCAAATCTAAAATATTATACAGACAACCGCAAGCACAATACTAAATAGAAAACTTCTAATTTATAAGGTCACTATGCAACTTCATGAGTTGCATATAATTCCACTCACAAAGTAGAATCCTCTATGACACTCTCATTGTAACTTTTCTGACTTTTTATGACGTAGACTGTCTAACGTCACAATTAGTCTAAAAACTAATATGATCCTAATGGTTACATACTGTATGCTCCATGAATTAGAAACTCATTCTTAATATCTCCAAGATCATAATGAACGTGTTTCAAGATCCATCATATGGTCTATATGGTATCAAAATAACTCGTAACAATTACGATTAAATCGATATTTTTAATCGTACAAAATAAATTATTCATTATATTATCATCACATGATACATAAGATTGATTAGATATTATAATCAATATCTCTTTCGAGAAATGAATTATCCTTTATGAAAGATGAATACTATATATAAGACACACACTAACTATCAAACAGTTATACTAACTGTCATACAGTTAGCCTCGTTGTGTCTTTTATTAGATCATATCTAATACATGATTAATAGTTTTATCTCACAAGTCTCTTAGTTTTATATCTTATATAAAATTTTATATCAAATATAACAGAGACTACTCCCACCGCTTTCACGGAGTAAAGAATGTTGGGGTTGGTGCTCAGAGTGCCAATCCTCATCGTATTTATGTCTGATTCATGAATATGATCAATTCCTTTTTCCATAATATTACTTATTTATGGTTACACCTCTTGTTTTTATATACGTATTCGATCTGATTACGATTAGATTGAAACTAAATGTGGTTTAGTGATATGTATATATTGGAGAAAGGCCTAATAATATATAATGCAGTACACAGTTACAAAGGTAGTTTGTAATTGACATTGGAAATTGTCACTGCTAAATATATATTATCAAATATAGTTCCCGGTCAAGATTTACTACACGGGTCGGTTAGTCAAATCTGTTGAGACCAGTACATGTCGTATATCGAGACTTGGTCTGATGGTTTATCCCAATGAACTATGAGTATAGGGAGACTCGTATAGACGTGTATGTGTTTATAGTGGATAAACACTGAATGAATCACCGAAGATTCTTAATGGATGGTACACCAACGTCAATAAGAATCTTCTCGGGTTGAGTAGCATAGTGGTCATTCAACTTAAGATACCACTGTGGATGTATGAGACATCCTCCACACTTAAATGGCAGTCACGTCACCGATCTATTAAGATCAGACCTCCGCATATTCGTTGGGTGTGGACCGATCCTCAGGATATCCTGTGTGTGTTAAGAAAAGATCTGTCAATTCTATGTACAGAGCATAGGTAGTCCATATGTGATTAGCAATCAGTTAAATCTATGACCATAGTATACTTCGAAAGTGAGTTCTGAATGTTATTTATAAATTGCTAATAGAATCGTCGACAGGATAATACTTATAGAGATTTGACGTTTATATCTATATCTCTAGCATTATCCAGATTCTTGTGACGGAGGGATTATACGTATACAATGACCTCGACCTGTATGATTCAACTAGTTTATCTGTGGTCGTCATAATTTACGGGTGGGTAAATTATGGACACGAAATTGGATTTTGTGATAGATATAGCTGAATCTAGAGAGTCTCACTAATGAAATATACTCGTAGAGCACTAGGGCAACTTTTATGAATAATGATGATTATTTGTAAATCGTTTAATTGTTAAATGAAAAATACATGCAAACGGGCTGAACCGTCATTTCCTAATTAATGTGTATTTCTATTTAATATATGATATTATTAAATACACATTAATAAATTATCAAATAAAGGTATTTGACATATATCATTTATATATATGTATTTGAGATATTTCAAGTAAATATAATACAAATATTTGAGATATCTGTATTTAATTAATTAATTAATTAATTAATTGTTAAATGATTAATATAATTAAAATATAAATATCTCACCAAATGATAAAGTTAGGAAATGATTATAAGTGTAAATTGTTGACTTATACTTTAAGGAAAAGGTTGTCAAAATGGTTTTGACTTCTTAAGATATTTGTTTTAAATTGTTTAAAATTGAAATATCAATTTCCTTTTTCTTTTTGTCAAATTCGGCCAACACCCTAAAATAAATATAATTGTTATATTTTTAGAGTTGCAATTATTGACTTACTTTATTCATTAAATGGTTTGATGATTAAAGTTGCAAGTTGACAAGTTGAATTTAAATGAAACAAAAATGTAATATCCAGATATTATTACCTCCAATTTAGGTCAATGGCATTTTGGGTGAGGTATATATTGTTTTTTCATCTTTTAGGGTTATAGAAGTTCATTAGATACCAAATAAACATAAAAGAAGATGAGAGAAAAGCTTGAAGGCCTAAAGAAGAAAGCTTGGAAAAATCATGTTTTTGTAAGTTTTTCTTCAAAGTCTTCAACATGAAAATTGTTTCTAACATGTTTAGCATCCTTTTGTGTTGCTTTGGTGTTGTCTCTCTTCTTATTGTTTGTATTTATTTTTGTTGTGAACTTTGATGAAAGATTGATGCATGTAAGTAAGCTTGGAATGATTTCAAAGCTTTACTTTTGATTTTTGGAAAATCAAGTTGCCATTCTGGAGTTGGTAAGCCACTCCTTGGTGACCTAGAATTGTTCTAGAGTTGTTTCAAAGTGGTGAGGCTAGATTGGTGAAGTGTTCAATGGATTAAAGTTTTGGATTTTAAAGATTTGGTAAAATTACTGAATTTGATGAAATTGAAAAATTAGGGTTCATAACCCACGCCGATTTTGGGGATTTTCATATATGTGATGTATTATGGTATGACCATGATGCATGTAAAATTTTAGGTTGATTGGATTTGATCTTGACTTGTTTTGAACAAAAGGGACTAAATTGTAATTAATTGGAAAATTTAGGGGTTCACAGCAATTAGTTCAAAAATTAGGGATTTGTGTGAAATCTAATTTTGATGCATTAGATGTGTTGAAAAACATTTTAGAAATGATTTATAATCATTCAAAATTATATTTGATAATTTTTGGACTAAATGATCAATTTACAAAGTAATTCGGTAATTCGGTAATTACCAAGAAATATGATTTCTTGTGTAATTTTTCAGAATTTGATAATTGGATAATTAAATAAATTAGTTTATTTAATTAATCCGAGAAAAAATTTTGAAATCGGAAAATTTTGATTTTCCTCGATTCCGCTGCGTTACCGATATCCCGCCATAAAACCCTATCAAAATGGTATCAGAGCAAGTATGATTCTTGACCTCTTGATATGATTATGCCTTTTAAATTCAAAGTTTAATTTATTCTTTACTTGTTGCATGCATGCATTTATTTAATTTGATTAAATAAATTAAAAGAATCTTTTTGCGGAAAATCCCTAAATAATAAGGTTTTATGTAATTTATGTATTTGATGCATATTACAAGGTCCGTCTTGTCAATACGGTTTATGAATATTTTTCTGTGACTACATCCGAGACCGTATCTCTGCTGTGAGGGTGTAGCTGATAGAGATTTATTTATACCGGATGTATGTCAAGCGAAAGCGCAATCCTGAATGTGCCCTAGCTGTCAGAGTGACGCAAGTAGCTTGAGTTTATTATTGACGAGTTTAACCTTGGTACGTCTCCTTGTGGGCCTGCCTTAGTAGTCACAACGAGAAACGACCAGGACCGGAAACCCAGGAGTCACTAGTGAGTCATTTACAAATGAGTTGTCTACCTGATGAATATACGTAGGCGAGACCGTGCCTCTGTTGTGAGTCGAAATATATTCATGGGGTCCACTTCCCATTATGGAATTCGATTTAATTATTGAATTCTTTTTTTCCGTTGGGGATTACGGTATTGCGTAAAATAATAGGAGGCACTGCTAAGTTTAAAATATTCCATAACTAAGGCAGTGTGTACTGTTGTGGAAATTGCCGCTTGTTTGTTTCCTTATTCTATTGATTATATATAATTGAACTTTTATTTACTACACACATATTTTGATATGTTATCTAACTTGACTCTTGGTTGCAGTTATTCTAGAATAGGTTCTAGATACTACTAGACTAGGATATTATTAGATTGGTCTAAACCATCGGGAACTGTTGTTCCGATTTTCTTGAAAAATCAAGATGGTTAATGACTTAATTTCTAAGTCACGATAGATAATCTAGATAGATAGCCCTTTTAGGATATAATACTTTAGAGAGAATAGTTTCTTCTGCAGTAAGAATTGACACGAATAAGTTCATGTCTCGAGATTCTTGACTGACATTAAGAAATCCCCATTAGGTATTTGTTTATCTTATAATGACGTTTCTTGAATTTAGCGACTTCTAGAAGTCACGTGTCTGACACCATTTTCTAATCAATCATTTGCAATTGTTGTGGATAATTGAACGCAAACAGTAAAGCTTAAGAAATGAGAGGTGTATAGTTGTGTATAGAAAATATCGATTTTCACAATATGACAACTATAGGTATTGGATACCAGTTCTCCCGTTTAGTTATTTAAAATATTAGTTAACGATTGTTTTGATATTTGATATCAGAACTTCCGACTATTGGATAGTTACTTTTTCTTTATAAACAATTGTTATATATATTTTAAATATAACTAGTAATATCATTGAAGTAAGGATAAACATTAAGAAAAATTATTCGGTAAAATAAATAATTTAGAACAGTGCTTTATGAGATTTTATCACTTAAGCATTGGATGTTTATTCCTTATGGTAAATGATGGTTTGATACGGGATCACACCACATATCCCTATCCATTTAATGAATATTGTATTCGGGAAGGTCACTAAAATCTCGTTTAACCAATGATTTGTCATTGGACCACCAGATTTATTAAACTGATACATTAGATGTATGTAGTTTAATGAATTGTAATTGCTTAAGGTAGTTTTCTTTACTTCGTAACTTAATTTATTAATTGTCATAACTTAGTTACGTGTTTCTGAAGGAACACATATTGAATGTCTTGAAAGTATCAATAACTTTCAATCTGTTCTAATGAAACATAGATTGAACATTTTTGACTTGTTCAAATATATTCAATCTGAAGTTCTTTTGAGAACTTTATCCTTAAAATTCATTACATGTCTTTGAACTGTTCAAAGATCTTTGATACGATCAAACATATGAATTCAAAGTAATTAGTTCTAATGTTATTTAGTGAATATGACTCTTATTCAATATTATTCTTCCACGATTCCATCTTGATGGAATTGAGTAGTGGGAGAAGTCGAATCTTATATGATTTGATTCGTTTGATATTGAATGTTACCGAATTAGTTTCAATACTCTTTGGGATATGCTCCAGTAACACTAGTTCATCTTTTAATTTAGGTTCCATTAATTTCTACAGTTACATATATGATTTGTATAGATAGAAAATCTGAATCTTGAAAAGTTTGAGATTTGAATCTTTCTTTTATATAATAGTTATTTAATAGAAATTACTTACACCTTGGAGGTATAAGTAAAAGTTTATCGTTTATTCTGTTTAATAGAATATTGTATTCTATTTGATAGAATATCTTTCCTACGATCCTCAATAATAAAATCGTTTTATTACTTGGTGTGTAACATCAGATGTTAACAATTATAGAAAAGACTTGACTTATTGAAGTCAAATGTGAGAATGATAAATTATATTTGGAACTACATAATTAATAAGATGAAACAACCCTTATGCATCTTCCGTACAAGAACAATAGGATAACATAATCATTTATGAGTATTTTATACTTAATGGTTCTATTGTTTTTTTACCGAAGAAAATTATCCTATAACTTATAATGGAAGCGATATTAAATATCGATTCTGGAAGTTCATCATTGAACCATAGATCTAAGATTGTTCATAGCTTACTATGATCAAGTTTTGAACTTGATTAAGCTTTAATTATGAATCAGTTCATGATTTGTGCTAATTATTTGCGCAGTAAAAGTATTGTGAGCTTATTAAAGGTTTGACCTTTATAGTATGACAGTGAGAAAAGTTATACTAAGCAATCTATTGTAGATTCTGAGAAAACTTGTCTCTAGTTACGCTAATTGAACAGTTAAAGATATATTGGTTAATGTTGATATTAAACTGTACATTTTAGCTAAAGAATGCAAAGTGGCGTTTTTGAATGACTTATTCAGATAAGAGATCAGTTGTGATTTCTTTGTTTGAAGAGTTCATTCTGGAATGGCCCTATAGTTTGTGTTCTGCTGAGATCTCAGTTTAGTGTGCTAGCTTATAGAGCCTATTGTAGACTCGGATAAGTCTTCCGAAAATTTGTGTTCTCTATTTTTGATATCAGTCAGATTGTCTGATCTTGTCAAAGTATAGAGAATACATATGTGATTGAAGGGTTAGTGGGAGCGTACAAATTACTTTCTATTGTTATATATCCTAACAACATTATCATTATTATAGTAATAATGAGATGTTTGTTAGGTAAAAGGTTTACCTAAGTCTTATTTACTCCGTGAAAGTAGTAGGAGTAGTCTCTGTTATATACGATATAAAGTTTTATATATAAGATAAGACAAAGAGACTTGTGAGATACTCCTATTAGTCGTACATTAGATATTATCTAATAAAGGACATAACTAGGCTATCTGTATGACAGTTAGTACAACTGTTTGACAGTTAATATGTGTCTTGTATATATTATTCATCTTTCGTAAATGATGATTCCTTTTTCGAAAGAGATATTGATTAGAATGTCTAATCAATCTTATGTATCATTTGATGATGACATACTGAATACTTTATTATGTACGATTAAAGATATCGATTTAATCATAATTGTTACGAGTTATTTGGATATCCTATAGACCATAGGATGGATCTTGAAACACGTTCTTTGTGATCTTTGAGATATTAAGAACGAGTTTCTAATTCATGGTGAATACAGTCTGCAACCATTAGGGTCATATTAGTTTTGAGACTAATTATGACGTTAGACAGTCTACGTCATAAAGAGTCAGAAAAGATGTAGTGGGAGTGTCAAATAGGATTCTACTTTGTGAGTGGAATTAGATGAAACTTATGAAGTATTGACTTCTGAAGTTGCATAGTAACCTGATTAATTAGAAGTTTTGTTTTGCTATTATGCTTGCGTTGTCATCATAGTATTTTTGATTTGATCCCTAAATACTTGGACAACTCAGTAGCTGTAGCACAATACTGATGTAGCATCAGAGTCATATTAATGTATAATTTAGATTCTACAAACATGAATGATGCGGGCTATGGGAAACGATGGAGTTTGTTTGACAAACTCAATATGTTATAGCGGACTTACTTCTTGTTGCCTACCTCTTAAGTGCTAGGTGAGCTTTTGAGAGCCATGAGTATACGATACACATTGAGATGTGTATATGATACCATGGATTGGCATAATAGCAAGTGGGAGAAATTGATGGGGTTGGTACTCAGAGCGCCAATCCGCATCGTATTTACGTCTGATTCATGAATACGATCAATTTATTTTTCCATAATATTACTTATTTATGGTTGCACCTCTTGTTTTTATATACGTATTCGATCTGATTACGATTAGATTGAAACTAAATGTGGTTTAGTGATATGTATATATTAGACAAAGGCCCGATAATATATAATTCAGTACACAATTAAAAATGTAGTTTGTAATTGACATTTGGAAGTGTCACTGCTAAATATATATTATCAAATATATTTCCCGGTCAAGATTTACTAACACGGGTTGATTAGTCAAATCCGTTGAGACCAGTAAATGTCGTATATCGAGACTTGGTTCGATGGTTTATCCCAATGAACCATGAGTACGGGGAGACTCGTATAGACGTGTAGGTGTTTATAGTGGATAAACATTGAACGACTCACCGAAGATTCTTAATGGATGGTACACCAACGTCAATAAGAATCTTCTCGGGTTGAGTAGCATAGTGGTCATTCAACTTGAGATACCATTGTGGATGTATGAGACATCCTCCACACTTAGATGGCAGTCACGTCACCGATCAATTAAGATTAGACCTCCTCATGTTCGTTGGGTGTGGACCGATCCTCAGGATATCCTGTGTGTGTCAAGATAGGATCCGTCAGTTCTGTGTACAGAGCATAGGTAGTCCATATGTGATTAGCAATAAGTTAAATCTATGGCCATAGTATACTTCGGAAGTGAGTTCCGAATGTTATTTATAGATTTATAATATAATCGTCGACGGGATAATACCTATAGAGATTTGACGTTTACATCTATATCTCTGGCATTATCCGGATACATGTGACGGAGGGATTATACGTATGCAATGACCTCGACCTTTATGATTCAGCTAGTTTATCTGTGATCATCATAATTTACGGGTGGGTAAATTATGGACACGAAATTAGATTTTGTGATGGATATACCTGAATCTAGAGAGTCTCACTAATGAAATATACTCGTAGAGCACTAGGGCAACTTTTATGAATAATGATGATTATTTATAAATCGTTTAATTGTTAAACGAAAAATACATGCAAACATGCCGAACCGTCATTTCCTAATTAATATGTATTTGTATTTAATATATGATATTATTAAATATACATTAATATATTGTCAAATAAAGGTATTTGAGATATTTAAAGTAAATATAATACATATATTTGAGATATTTGTATTTATTTAATTATTTAATTGTTAAATGATTAATATAATTAAAATATAATGATCTCACCAAATGATAAAGTTAGGAAATGATTATAAGTGTAAATTGTTGACTTATACTTAAAGGAAAAGGTTGTCAAAATGGTTTTGACTTCTTAAGATATTTATTTTAAATTGTTGAAAATTGAAATATCAATTTCCTTTTCTTTTTGTCAAATTCGGCCAACACCCTAAAATAAATATAATTGTTATATTTTTTGAGTTGCAAATGTTGACTTACTTTATTCATTAAATGATTTGATTATTAAAGTTGCAAGTTGACAAGTTGAATTTAAATGAAACAAAAATATAATATCTAGATATTATTGCCTCCAATTTCGGCCAAGGGCATTTTGGGTGAGGTATATATTGTTTTGTTTCATCTTTTAGGGTTAGAGAAGTTCATTAGATACCAAATAAACATAAAAGAAGATGAGAGAAAATCTTGAAGGCCTAAAGAAGAAAGCTTGGAAAAATCATGTTTTTGTAAGTTTTTCTTAAAAGTCTTCAACATGAAAATTGTTTCTAACATGCTTAGCATCCTTCTGTATTGCTTTGTTGTTGTCTCTCTTCTTATAGTTTGTGTTTATTTTGGTTGTGAACTTTGATAAAAGATTGATGCATGTAAGTAAGCTTGAAATGGTTTCAAAGCTTTACTTTTGATTTTTGGAAAATCAAGTTGCCATTCTAGAGTTGGTAAGCCAATCCTTGGTGACCTAGAATTGTTCTAGAGTTGTTTCAAAATGGTGAGGCTAGATTGGTGAAGTATTGAATGGATTAAAGTGTTGGATTTTAAAGATTTGGTAAAATTACTCAATTTGATGAAATTGAAAAATTAGGGTTCATAACCCACACCGAATTTGGGGCTTTTCATATATGTGATGTATTATGGTATGAATATGATGCATGTAAAATTTTAGGTTGATTGGATTTGATCTTGGCTTCATTTGAACAAAAGGGACCAAATTGCAATTAATTGGAAAATTTGGGGGTTCACGGCAATTAGCTCAAAAATTAGGGATTTGTGTGAAATCTGATTTTGATACATTAGATGTGTTGAAAAACATTTTAGAAATGATTTAGAATCATTCAAAATTATATTTGATAATTTTTGGACTAAAATGATCAATTTACAAAGTTATGGGGTAATTCGGTAATTACCAAGAAATATGATTTCTTGTGTAATTTTTCAGAATTTGATAATTGGATAATTAAATAAATAAGTTATTTAATTAATCCGAGAAAAAATTTTGAAATCGGAAAATTTTGATTTTCCGCGATTCCGCTGCCTTACCGATATCCTTCCATAAAACCCTATCAAAGAAGACTTAGGTAAACATTTTACCTCACAAACATCTCATTATTACCATAATAATGATAATTTTTTTAGGATATATAACACTGGAAAGAAATTTGTACACGCCCACTAACCCTTTTATCACATATGTATTTCTATACTTTGATAAAATCAGACAATCTCACTGATATCAAATACAGAGAACATAGATTTCCGAAAGGCTCATCCGAGTCTACAATATGCTCTATAAGCTAGTATACCAAACTGCAATCTCAGAAGAACACAAACTCTAGGGCCATTCCAGAATGTACTCTTCAAACAAAGAAATCACAACTGATCTTTTATCCAAAGAAGCCATCCAAAAAGGCCATTTTGTATTCTTTATCTAAAATACACAATTTAATATCAACATTAACCAACAGATCTTAAATTGTTCAATCAGTGCGACTAGAGACAAGTTTTCTCAGAATCTACACTAGTCTGCTGAGTATAATATTTCTCACTATCATACTATAAAGGTCAAACCTTTAATTAGCTCACATTGTTTTTGCTGCGTAAACATTAGCACATTTTATGAACTATTCATAACGAAAGCTTAATCAAGTTCAAAACTTGATCGTAGTAAGCTATGAACAATCTTAGATATATGGTTCAATGGAAATTTCCGAAATCGATATCAAATATCGCTTTCGCTATAAGTTATGGGATAATTTTATTCGATAAGAAAATAATAGAACAATTAAGTATCAAATACTCGTAAATGATTCTAATATCCTATGGGACTTATACGGAAGATGTTTAAGGGTTGTTTCATCTTATTAATTACGTAGTTCCAATTATAGTTTATCATTCTCACAATTGACTTCAATAAGTCAAGTCTTTTCTACAATGATTAACATCCGATGTTACACACCAAGTAATAAAATAATTTTATTACTTAGGATTGTAGGAAAGATATTCAATCAAATATAATACAATATACTATAAAATAGAAAAATTGATAAACTTTTACTTGTACCTCTGAGGCGCAAGTACTTTCACTTATATAACCATTATAAAAAGAAAGATTCAAATCTCAAACTTTTCAAGATTCGAATTTTCTACCTATACATATCATATACACAACTATAGAAACTAATGGAACATTAATTAAAAGGATGGATTAGTGTTACTGGAGCATATCCCCAGGAGTATTGAAACTAATTCGGCAACAATCAATATCAAAACGAATCAAATCATATAAGATTCGATTACTCCCACTGACCAATTCCATCAAGATGGAATCGTGGAAGAATTATAGTGAGTAAGAATCATATTCACTGAATAATCTTAGAAATAATTGCCATAAATTCAAACAATTGATCATATCAAAGATCTTTAAACAATTCAAAGACATGTAATGAATTTTAAGGACAAAGTTTTCAAGATTTCAGATCGAATATCTTTGAACTAGTCAAAGATGCTCCATCTACGTTTCATCAGAACAGATTGAAAGTTCTTGAATCTTTCAAGACGTTCAATATGTGTTCTTTCAGATTCTCGTAACTAAGTTATGACAATTCATCAACTAAGTTACAAAGTAAAGAAAACTACCTTAAGCAATTATGCAATTTATTAAACTACATACATCTAATGTATGAGTTAAATAAATTTTACACTCCAATGATAATCATTGGTTAAATGAGATTTAATCACATTCCCGAATACAATATTCATTAAATGGATAATGATATGTGGTGTTATCTCATATCAGACCATCATTTACCATACGGAATAAGCATCTAATGTTTAAGTGATGAAATCTCATAAAACACTGGTCTAAATTATTTACATTATCGAACATTTTCTTAATATTTATCTCTATGTTTAATGAGACTACTAGTTGTATTAAAATATATATAACAACTGTTTATAAAGAACAAGTAATTATCCAATAGTCGCAAGTTCTGATATCAAATATCAAAACAATCATTAAACAATTTTAAAATAACTAGACGGGAGATCTGGTACCAAATACTTATAGTTGTCGTATTGTGAGAATCAATATTTTCTATACACAACTACACACATCTCCTTTCTTTAGCTTTATAATTTGCTTTCAATTATTCACAACAATTGCAAATAATTGATTAGCAAACTATGTCAGACACATTACCTCAAAAGTAAGTAAAGC
The DNA here is from genome assembly GCA_019454045.1 of Zanthoxylum bungeanum. Classification (NCBI taxonomy): domain Eukaryota; kingdom Viridiplantae; phylum Streptophyta; class Magnoliopsida; order Sapindales; family Rutaceae; genus Zanthoxylum; species Zanthoxylum bungeanum. The sequence goes on from SKCR01040399.1 coordinate 63,856, forward strand.
TAAGAAACGTCATTATCAGATAAACAAATACCAAATGAGGTTTTCTTAATGCAGTCAAGAATTTGGAGACATGAACTGATTCGTATCAATTCTTACTGCACAAGAAATTATTCTCTCTACGGAATAATATCCTAATACGGATATCTATCTAGATTATCTATCATGACTTAGTAACTAAGTCACTAACCATCTTGATTTTTCAAGAAATGGAACAACGGTTCCCGAAGGTTTAGACTAATCTAACAATATCCTAGTCTAATATTATCTAGAACTTATTCTAGAAAAGGCAACCATAAGTCAAGTCAGAAACAACATATTAAAATATGTAAGCAGTGTATTAAAAGTTTAATTATAGCTACTATAGAATAAGGAAAATAAATAAGCGACAATTTTTCATAATATTATACACTGCTCAAGTTATGGAATATTTTAAACTTAGCAGTGCCTCCCACTATTTTACATAATATCGTAATCCCCAACGAAAAACGAGAATTCAATAATTAAATCAAATTCTTTAATGGGAATTGGACCCCATGAATATATATCGACTCACAGCTTTGGCACGATCTCGCCTACGTATATTCACAGGTAGACAACTCACTGTAAATCACACTCTTTGTGACTCATGAGTTTCCGGTCCTGGTCGTTTCTCGTTGTGACAGCTTTGGCACGTTCACAAGGAGGTGTACCAAGGTTAAACTCATCAATGATAAACTCAAGCTACTTCCGTAACCCTGACAGCTTTGGCACGTTCAGGATTTCGCTTTCGTTTTAATTTATCTAGTATCTTATATACATCCGGTATAAATAAATTTCTATCGGCTACACCCTCACAGATTTGGCACGGTCTCGGATGTAGTCATAGAAAAGATATCCATAAACCGTATTGACAAGACGGACAAAGAAATAAGTATCTCCATACTAGTTACTTTAAAACCTTATTAATTAGGGATTTTCCGCAAAAGATGCATTTTACTTTATTTAATCAAATTAAATAAACACATGCATGCATAAAGTAAAGATCAAATTAAATATTGAATTTAAAAGGCATAATCATATTAGGGTGTCTAGAATCAGACTCGCTCTGATACCATTTTGTTGGGGTTTTATGGCGAAAATCTGGTATCGCATCGGAATCGTGGAAAATCAAAATTTTTGAATTTCAAAATTTTTCTTGGATCAATTAAATAAACTTATTTATTTATTTACCCAATTATCAAATTTTGAAAAATTACACAAGAAACCAAATTTCTTAGTAATTACCGAATTGCCCCAATACATTACAAATTGATCATTTTAGTCCCAAAATTGTCAAATACAATTTTGAATGATTCTAAATCATTTCTAAAATGATTTCCAACAAGTCCAACTCATCAAAATCAGATTGCAACAAAATCCCAAATTTTGGTCTAATTGCCGAAACCACCCAAAAAATTCAGTTTTTTCAATTTGGTTCTTTTATGTTCAAAACATGCCAAGATCAAATCCAATCAACCCAAAAATTTATATGCATCATATACACACCATAATACATAACATATATGAAAAGCCCCAAATTTGGAATGGGTTAAGAACCCTAATTTTACAATTTCTTCAAATTGACAAATCTTACCAAATCTTTTAAATCCATCACTTTAATTCATTCTTTACCACACCAAACAAGTCTCACCATCATGAAACAACTCAAGAACAATTCTAGGTCATCAATGAGTGGCTTAGAAACTCTAGAATGACAACTAGATTATCAAATAATCAAAAGAGAGCTTCTGAAACCATTTCAAGCTCACTTGGAAACCATACATCTTTCATTCAAGTGCATAACCAATTAAAACGTAAACTATAAGTGTAGAGACAACATCAAAGCAACACAAATTGAAGCTAAGCATGTTAGAACCGAAAATTGATAAGGAAATACAAATATCTAGATATTTTTTTATTTCATTTGAAGTTTGCTTTATCAACTTGCAATTTTAATCATTACAACTTTATGAAAAATTCAACAAGTCAACAAAAGCAACTCAAGTCAATTCCTAAAATATCAAAACTTAATATATTTATATTTTTAATTAATTTAATTATTTAACAATTAAATTATAAATTAATATTTAAATATAAATATAAATATTTTAAATATATGTATTATATTTACGTTAAATATCCAAATACATATATATTATGATATATGTCAAATATCACAATTTGAGATTTAATTAATGTGTATTTAACAAAATCTATCATTAAGTACAAATACACAATAATTAGGAAATGACTATTAGGTCGCTTCGCATGTATTTTTCATTTAACCTTTAAGCGACTTAAATAATCAGTATTATTCATAAAAGTTGCCCTAGTGCTCTACGAGTATATTTCATTAGTGAGACTCTCTAGATTCAGGCATATTCGTCACGAAATCCAATTTCGTGTCCATAATTTACCCACCTGTAAATTATGACAACCACATATAAACTAGCTGAATCATACAGGTCGAGGTCATTACATACATATAATCTCTCCGTCACAGGTATCTGGATTATCCCAGAGATATAGATAAAAACGTCAAATCTCTATAGGTATAATCCCGTCGACGTTTCTATTAACAATCTCTAAATAACATTCGGAACTCACTTTCGAAGTATACTATGGCCATAGATTTAACATATTGCTAATCACATTTGGACTACCTATGCTCTGTACACAGAACTGACGGATCCTATCTTGACACACAGAGGATATCCTGAGGATAGGTCCATACCCAACGAACATGTGGAGGTCTGATCTAAATAGATCGGTGACATGACTGCCATCTAAGTGTGGAGGATGTCTCACATCCACAATGGTATCTATGTTGGACAATTATGACCCATAAGCGTCACTATTTGTAAAAGACATTGTTTTTGGACAAATTAATTATGTAGCAATGAAAATTGTCTTTTATCATTTCTTAATTAGATTACTTAAATGTGTGAATGATGATGAAAGTCCTATGATTAGTTTCGGATTGAGATGATAGAGACGTATCAATCCACGACGTTTTTTAATCATTAAATTACCCTAGTCGTATAGTATTATCGAGACTGGACATCGATTTTTTAATTTTTTTTAATAAATTTTTTTAAAAAAAAAAAAAAGAAATTTTTAAAAAAAACACAATAAAAAAATTCCCCTAATCTTCAATATAAAACAAAAAAATAAAATCAAAAATGCAGAATTAGGGACTAGTATCGCCCACTTGTGCGTGTTATGGACGCGTAACAACCTAGTTCTCATATAGTTAAGTGTTGTTTGATACTTATGCAAGTGTGGTAGGAGGTTGTGTTTTTACAGATTTGTACGGAAAATAAGCTTCGCTTGGATAGACCCCACAGAATCCCATTGGTAGTATGACTATGTGTTTATGGGAGTCCGTATAGGGGTAGGTTTATTTGGTCTTACCTGATAATTAAATTGTTAGACAGTAATGACCCATAGCGTCACTATTTTGTAAATGATATTGTATTATTGTACAAAATTAACTATGTAGTAATGAAATTGCCTTTTACCGTTTTGTAATTTATTTACTTTGATATATAAATGGTAAAAGTCCCTATGATTAGTTCCGGATTGTGATGATATGAGACAGTATCAATCCATAAAGGTTTAATCATTAAATATCCCTAGTCGTAGTATTATCGAGATTGGACATCGATAATGCGGAATAGACTAGTACTGCACTTGTGCATGTTGTGAGGGCACAACGGCATAGTTCTCATATATTTAAGTATTGGATACTTATGCAAGTGCGGTAGGAGGTTGTGTTTTACCGATAGTACGGAAAACAGCTTCGCTCTGGATAGACCCCGCGGAGTCCCATTGGTAGTATGTCTGCGTGTCTATGGGAGTCCGCTTCAGGGTAGGTGCATATGATCTTAACCTGAGATTTGCATCGCTAGTACTTACGACAATCGGTAAAATTTAGGTTTGGTGGTCCAGGGCTTTAACGAGTTCTGTGTATACCTCTTCTGGGTTTATCGAGAATCGTAGTGTACTGGGTGTGATGTCAAGATGGAAGTATCACTTCAGACATATGGAGATGATGATCGCGAGGGATACAGAACTAGTACTCTATAATGGTTGCAACCATCGGGATAATATGACTAGGTCAGGATTATCCGATTCAAAGAGACTGGTTGCTTGATGTCCGATATGTGTATCGTACGGGGCAGACACATATCCAGCCCCAGGCCTTACATGTGATCATCCGATACTGGTTCGATATACACTATACTACGGTATACTACGCCTGTTATAGATCTAATATTCCAGTAAGAATATTTCTAGAGAATTGGGTAGGCATGGCGTTTTGCTAGAAGCTAACCTTGTCTTGTAAATCGGTAAAAACGTAGTACTTGGTACGTACGTGTTCGAATAGTTCGACAACCGGATTTACTGCCAACATATCTAGAGGTCTCTTGGGTCGCTTCCCGAAGATTCACCGATGACGTATGATTCAAACTCGATTAATCTTGGATTAATTACGGAGAGACTTTATCTTGGATAAAGTACTGTATAAAGAGAGAGAACGATTAATTTAGAATTAATCGTAAAATTATTATATTCGATATAATAACGGAATTCGATTTCGACGCGAAATTGAAATTAGATTTTAATTCGGGCAAACGAGTTAATTTAGAATTAATTCGTTAGCGACGTAAATAATAATTTCGCTAGGCGCAATTATTTATTTAAATTCGATTTAATTAACGTCGCGACGTAAGCTCGGTATTTCGGAAATATCGAACCCGAACGCGTGAGTGCACGTGGGCCCACTTTCATTTGGAAACGTGTGGGGCCCACATGACACTTGTCATTATTTGCATTATTTAATCAAGATGTATTGCATGAAGATAGTGTACAAAGCACTCAAGGGTAATGCATGGAAATTGAGTGTTAGACACTCTAAGTCTTTGCATGGTTTGTGTTCATATTATATTATTATTTAATATAATTATGACATAAATATAAATTGATTTTTGAGACAAAAATCATATCTTCTTCCTCTCTCAAATTACCGAAACAGTAGCCTCAAAGCTCTCTCCAATTTCTTCATTTGTTTTGTGGCAAGACAAGAAGAAAGTGTGCTTGTTTGGAACTCTAACACACACTTTGGCTAGCAACATCAAGGGATCATACAAGGTGTTATGGGAAACTCATCTTAGAGCTTGGAAGGATCAACTAAAGCTTGGAGCTTCTCTTTACTGCTTGGCCGAATCCCCACTGCACAAAGGAGCAATTTTGTTTCATCCATTGCATCCACATTTGGTTTTTGTGAGTATTGTTTCCGCCATTACTTCAATCTAGTTCATTCTTATATATATTTTGCTTGTTTTTGATCTTGGGACATGGTTATTAGATTTCCAACAATGGTATCATTGAGCCTAAAATGCATGCAAATATATTAGGATGTTATTTGGGGAAAATTGTTTGAAGCATGATTTGATGAGTTTGCTTGATTAAATATGCTTAGATGTATGTTAAATGGATTATACATCATCAATTTCATGGAAAATAAATTGGATTAATTTTTCCAACCCCAATGAGGCTTGGCCGAATACATGCAAGCATGTGGACTAGATGATTTTTTAATTTTAAGACATTGGATGACTTGAAATAATATGGAGATGATCATTTGTAACTTGATTGGATTGAAAACGAAATCGGAACCATATTAATCACCTTGGCCGAATGCTTGATGATGATTAGGGACTTGATTTTTGATTAAATAATGTTGGACATGTATTTAAGATAAAAATATGATTAATAGATTAATTTGATATTTTGGGAATATTGATTTAAAGGATTAATCATGAAAATACACTTTAATTAATTAAGTTATAAAATTTGGAATTTTAAAATTTAGTTAATTGGGCTTAAATTGGAATTGGGCCTAAAACTATTATATTTGGTCATAAATGGGCTTGGTTGGGCCAAGTAGATTTGGACCATTTGGATTGGATCCAAAATGGGCCTAAATCACACCATTTAAGTCCAAATGTAATAAATGGGCTTTTATGTTTAATTGGGCCTTATGGGCTTGATATTGGTTTTATGGCAAATGAGGGTGATTCCTTATTGGGCTTGGAAATTGGGTTTGACCCACATTGACCAAGGCCCAAGCCTAATGAAATCAATAGAAAGCCCATCGGACTTTAATTAAACGGACATTAGATGTTAGTTGGGCTTTGAGACCCAATAGTACTAGATTTGGAATCTAAGTTATAAAAGCACAATAAAAGTGTAAATATTTAATTTAGAATTAAATAAAAGGATTAGTATTGAATACGACTTAAATTGGATTTAACGAGTAGTTCGATATAATTCGTGAATTCATACCATATGTATTTATTCTCAAAACGAGTTGGACTCGCGCAAATGCAAACAATTGTTTGAACATTGTATTGTCACCTAATTAAAGACTAATTAATTGGATTTGATTGGTTGTATAACATGCCTTGAATGAATGAATGAATGTGGATGTGTTGTATGAATAGTGTATATCGGATGGATATTAGAAGGGAAGGGTAATTTTAGAAATTATTGTAAATTTGGAATTTATAAATTGGACCTGCGTGTCCAGCCTTATCTCTTTGTATTCTCTTCTCACCTAATTCCCCTCAATGTAAATGAGGTTTCTCTTATTGTATTATGTAATTGGGTAGAAGTAGAATAGTGCTAGCGGGGAGAGGAAAGGGAGTGATTTGTTCTAGGAACAAGTTGTTTATATATCCATCCGCATATCACTATTACTTTACTTTACGCGCTTTATGATGTTTTAGAAGCATGCTTAAGGGTGTATGATGATGAGACCTAACAAAGATAAATTAATTGGTTGCCAATTACGCGAAAAATCCCTCAAACAATATTAAGCGATTTTCCTTCCGTTGAATGATTCTTTCTCAAGATCCGAAATTGGCATTGGTTTGTTGGCCAAAGTCAAGACCTTTGTCAATTGAGGATGTGTTTGAATCATGAGAGTTTTGTTCCACATCGGTGTCCTGTCCAAGTTGTGATTTGTTGGCCAAAGTCAAGATCACTTCTTGTCCATCGACATTGATTACGAAACTTTCCTTGTCAATGGGTCCCGCTTAACTGGAATCATTAGGTTTGTTGTGCCAAAGCCAAGGCTTAGTTGATTCAGAGGAAATGGTTAGGAAAATGTATTGGATACATTGACGTATGTATTAGATATATATGTTTCGGACTTGGATGTCCACCTACCGGATCTAGGAATTGGATGGGATCCAATTGATCTTCGAGATCTACCTAGTTAAATATCATACAACTTGTTGGCCAAAGTCAAGGTTGTGTGTTATTTAACGGGATCCTAGCCCACTAGGAAATTGGATTTCCCGAGTACTCAACAGAGGGTTAGAGACTTGTAGAAAATAGTGGGAGGCTAGTATTGAGTTTGCAATTTCATTCAGATACTTAGCTTTACGCGCTTACAAAATTTATTTCGTCAATTTTTTAACATTAGTTGGACTAATAAAATGTTATTTTTCTTGTAACAGTTTGACTGTACCCATTTTATCGTTAACTAGATAGTTGGACTATCGTAGTTAAGATGGCAAGCAAGGTAAATGTCCGAGACATCATCATGGGTGACAATGTCTTTAAGGGGACAAACTTGCTGATTGGGAAATGAACCTAAGGATAGTCCTTGGGGCAGAGAGGATACTGTATACGATTCAGAGACCTCTCGGGCCTAAGCCCACTGAGCCACTTGAGCTGGAGTTATGGAAAACTCACAGTGATGATTGTGACACGGCTCAGTCGATCATGCTTGCTTCAATGACTCAACACTTTCGTCGCCAAAATAGGGACTTGGATCCTTATAATATGATGGCAAGATTGCAAGATCTTCACCGCACTAATAAGCGGATGGCGAGGTACGAGTTAGTGAAGAAAATCTTTCGCTCCCGTATGACTGATGGTAGTTCTGTTGAGGTCCATGGGACTCAAATGATAGCCGATATTGATGAACTGGCTAATATGGGTATAGTCTTGGAGTCTGAGCTGGCTATAGATGTACTTCTACAGTCACTACCCGATACTTGGAAACAGATTGTCATCAACTACAAACTGATGAATTCGGATGACACTCTTGGAGAGTTGTTGTCAATTCTCAAGGAGTCAGAGAAAGAACTTCTGAAAGGCAACAAGCGCGAGGCGCACTTTGCAACAACATCTCAAACGCCGAAAGCTGGGCTCAAGGCAACTGGGGGTGTTAAGAAGAAGAAGCATAAGAACAAAGGCAAGGCCAAGTCAACAAAGGCTTCTGGGAAGCCAAGGGACAAGTCTCAAGATGTTTGCCTGAAATGCGGCAAGAGAGGTCACTGGAAGCGTGACTGCCGCATGAACAAGGGACATAAGGAGGACATACAGGCGGGCAAGGCTCCGGCCTCAGGTATGTTTGTTATTGAGATAAATATGACTACTTCTAGTCTTAATAAAAATTGGATTTTTGATTCTGGCTGTGGTTCTCATATTTGTACTGATGTGCAGGATCTGCATGATAGCAGGAGACTGGCTTCGGGGGAGGTAGATCTACGAGTTGGAAATGGAACTTCTGTTGCTGTTTTGGCCGTAGGCACTTTTGTTTTGGAACTGCCCTCGGGGCATGTACTTAAACTAAATGACTGTTATTTTGTTCCTAGTTTAACTAGGAATATTATTTCTGTATCTTTGTTAACCCAAACAGGGTACACTTTTGTATTTAAAAACACCAGGTGTTATTTATATATGAATGATGCAGAAATTTGCAGTGCTGATGCAAATAATGGTCTTTATATTTTGAATATAAATGAATCTCCAAAATGTAAAATAACAAACAAAAGGCTCAAAATGAGTAATCCAAAAGAAGAAACTTATTTGTGGCATTGTCGTCTGGGACACATCAACAAGACTCGCATATCCACACTTTCGAAGAGTGGGTACTTGGACGGATTTGATCCAAATTCATATGACGTCTGCGAATCTTGTTTATTAGGCAAAATGCCTAAATCACCTTTTAGTGGTAAAGGTGAACGCGCCACTGAACTGTTAGCCCTCGTTCATAGTGACGTTTGTGGGCCCATGTCTAGCCAGGCTAGAGGTGGATATCGATACTTCGTAACCTTTACGGATGATGCATCACGTTATGGTTATGTGTATCTAATGATGCACAAGTCGGAAACTTTTGAGAAATTCAAAGAGTTTCGACACGAAGTTGAAAAACAAACAGGCAAGAGTATTAAAACATTACGGTCGGACCGTGGTGGCGAATACTTAAGTAATGAGTTTCAAGATTACTTGAAAGAATATGGTATTCTTTCACAATGGACTCCTCCTGGAACACCACAATTAAATGGTGTGTCTGAACGGAGAAACCGTACCTTGCTTGACATGGTAAGGTCGATGATGAGTCGCACTGAGCTGCCTATATCCTTCTGGGGACATGCATTAGAAAGTGCAATCTTATTTTGAATAGGGTTCCGTCAAAGTCTGTTGAACAGACTCCGTATGAGATATGGACAGGAAAGAAACCAGGTTTCTCATTCCTGAAGATTTGGGGTTGCTGGGCATACGTCAAACGTTTGGAAGGTACCAAACTTGAACCCAAATCAGATAAATGCCTATTTGTTGGATATCCTAAGGAAACCAAAGGATATTACTTCTATAACCCAAAAGAGAACAAAGTATTTGTTGCTCTACATGCGGTTTTCCTTGAGAAGGAATTCCTAAATGCAGTGTAGTGTTTAGTGGGAGGAAAGTAGAACTCGATGAAAGTCGTAGTGATACTGTTCCTGGCAATGAATCAAGAACGGAACATGAACAGTCCATCCAGGATGAGACTGAACCACAATCTTCAATTACACAAGGACTACGTAGGTCGGAGAGAGTCAGGGTAATACCTGAGAGGTATGGATTCCTGATCTCACCTCATGTAGATATTAATCTTATTGAGGATACTGAACCGGCTACGTATGAGGAAGCGATACAGGGTATCGAATCCACTTTATGGCAAGAAGCCATGAAGGCCGAAATGGATTCCATGTATACCAACCAAGTTTGGACACTGGTTGATGCACCAGAAGGCGTAAAGCCTATTGGATGCAAATGGGTCTTCAAGAAGAAGACAGACATGGATGGCAACGTTCAAACGTACAAAGCTAGGCTCGTAGCGAAGGGGTATCGTCAACAACTTGGAGTTGATTATGACGAAACTTTCTCACCCGTTGCCATGATTAAATCCATTCGGATAATGCTTGCAATAGCTGCATATTACGATTACGAAATATGGCAGATGGACGTTAAAACCGCTTTCCTTAACGGAAACCTGTTGGAGGATGTTTATATGCAACAACCTGACGGTTTTATCGCACCAAGACTTGCAAACAAGGTTTGTAAGTTAAATCGGTCCATTTATGGACTGAAGCAAGCATCGAGGTCATGGAACCAACGTTTTGATGAGGTCATAAAAGAATATGATTTCATTCAAAACGTAGATGATCCTTGTGTATATAAGAAGGTTAGTGGGAGTGCACTGACTTTTATTGTCCTTTATGTCGACGATGTATTGCTTATAGGCAATGACATTCCCATGTTAACGTCGGTGAAAGCTTGGCTTTCATTGAAATTCTCCATGAAAGATCTGGGAGAAGCAGCTTTTATTCTAGGAATAAAGATCTACCGGGATAGATCTAGAAAGCTACTTGGACTCTCCCAGAGTACATATATTGATAAAGTGTTGAAGAGATTCAACATGGATCAGTCCAAGAAGGGACTGTTGCCAACATCACATGGCGTCTTTCTATCTAGGGACATGTGTCCTAAAACACAAGATGAGAGAGACAACATGAGTCGGACTCCGTTCGCCTCGGCAGTCGGATCGATCATGTATGCCATGATATGTACACGACCTGATGTGTCCTATGCTTTGAGCATGTGCAGTCGATATCAGGCCGATCCAGGACAGGATCACTGGATGGCGGTTAAGAATATCCTTAGGTATCTTAAAAGAACTAAGGATGTTTTCTTAATCTATGGAGATGGAGAACTTGAGGTATCTGGGTATACCGATGCAAGTTTCCAAACCGACAGAGACGACTTCAAGTCGCAAACCGGGTACATATTTTGCTTGAATAACGGAGCAGTGAGCTGGAAATCTTCCAAGCAAGATACTGTTGCCGATTCACAACTGAAGCGGAGTACATTGCAGCAGCTGAAGCAGCAAAAGAGGCAGTTTGGATCCGAAAATTCCTAATTGGATTAGGAGTAGTTAGTTCCGTTAGCAGCTGAGCCCGTTCCATTGTATTGTGACAATAGCGGGGGCTATAGCACAGGCTAAGGAACCAAGGTCTCATCAACGATCCAAACATGTTCTTCGACGATTCCATCTGATTCGAGAGATCATACATCGTGGCGATGTGAAGATCGAGAAGATCGCATCAGAGGATAATATTGCAGATCCGCTGACGAAGGCTATTCCTCGGGAAAAGTTTGAGCGACATGTACATAGTTCAGGTATTAGATGCTTGAGTGACTGGCTATAGGCCAAGTGGGAGATTGTTAGACAGTAATGACCCATAGCGTCACTATTTTGTAAATGATATTGTATTATTGTACAAAATTAACTATGTAGTAATGAAATTGCCTTTTACCGTTTTGTAATTTATTTACTTTGATATATAAATGGTAAAAGTCCCTATGATTAGTTCCGGATTGTGATGATATGAGACAGTATCAATCCATAAAGGTTTAATCATTAAATATCCCTAGTCGTAGTATTATCGAGATTGGACATCGATAATGCGGAATAGACTAGTACTGCACTTGTGCATGTTGTGAGGGCACAACGGCATAGTTCTCATATATTTAAGTATTGGATACTTATGCAAGTGCGGTAGGAGGTTGTGTTTTACCGATGGTACGGAAAACAGCTTCGCTCTGGATAGACCCCGCGGAGTCCCATTGGTAGTATGTCTGCGTGTCTATGGGAGTCCGCTTCAGGGTAGGTGCATATGATCTTAACCTGAGATTTGCATCGCTAGTACTTACGACAATCGGTAAAATTTAGGTTTGGTGGTCCAGGGCTTTAACGAGTTCTGTGTATACCTCTTCTGGGTTTATCGAGAATCGTAGTGTACTGGGTGTGATGTCAAGATGGAAGTATCACTTCAGACATATGGAGATGATGATCGCGAGGGATACAGAACTAGTACTCTATAATGGTTGCAACCATCGGGATAATATGACTAGGTCAGGATTATCCGATTCAAAGAGACTGGTTGCTTGATGTCCGATATGTGTATCGTACGGGGCAGACACATATCCAGCCCCAGGCCTTACATGTGATCATCCGATACTGGTTCGATATACACTATACTACGGTATACTACGCCTGTTATAGATCTAATATTCCAGTAAGAATATTTCTAGAGAATTGGGTAGGCATGGCGTTTTGCTAGAAGCTAACCTTGTCTTGTAAATCGGTAAAAACGTAGTACTTGGTACGTACGTGTTCGAATAGTTCGACAACCGGATTTACTGCCAACATATCTAGAGGTCTCTTGGGTCGCTTCCCGAAGATTCACCGATGACGTATGATTCAAACTCGATTAATCTTGGATTAATTACGGAGAGACTTTATCTTGGATAAATAAAGTATAAAGAGAGAGAACGATTAATTTAGAATTAATCGTAAAATTATTATATTCGATATAATAATCGGAATTCGATTTCGACGCGAAATTGAAATTAGATTTTAATTCGGGCAAACGAGTTAATTTAGAATTAATTCGTTAGCGACGTAAATAATAATTTCGCTAGGCGCAATTATTTATTTAAATTCGATTTAATTAACGTCGCGACGTAAGCTCGGTATTTCGGAAATATCGAACCCGAACGCGTGAGTGCTCGTGGGCCCACTTTCATTTGGAAACGTGTGGGGCCCACATGACACTTGTCATTATTTGCATTATTTAAACAAGATGCAATGCATGAAGATAGTGTACAAAGCACTCAAGGTATTGCATGGAAATTGAGTGTTAGACACTCTAAGTCTTTGCATGGTTTGTGTCATATTTATTATTATTTAATATAATTATGACATAAATATAAATTGATTTTTGAGACAAAAATCATATCTTCTTCCTCTCTCAATTACCGAAACAGTAGGCTCAAACTCTCTCCAATTCTTCATTTGTTTTGTGGCAAGACAAGAAGAAAGTGTGCTTGTTTGGAACTCTAACACACAACTTTGGCTAGCAACATCAAGGGATCATACAAGGTGTTATGGGAAACTCATCTTAGAGCTTGGAAGGATCAACTAAAGCTTGGAGCTTCTCTTTACTGCTTGGCCGAATCCCCACTGCACAAAGGAGCAATTTTGCTTCATCCATTGCATCCACATTGGTTTTTGTGAGTATTGTTTCCGCCATTACTTCAATCTAGTTCATTCTATATATATATCTTGCTTTTTTGATCTTGGGACATGGTTATTAGATTTCCAACAACATCGCTATTTACTTGCGACACCCAATCCGCTTGGTTTTGTCGTCCAGGACTTTAACATGTTCTGTGTATCGCCTATTCTGGGTTTATTTGAGAATCGTAGTGATATGGTGTTATGTCAAGACTGGAAGTAATCACTTTCAGTCATATGGAGGATGATGTTCCAGCCGGATACAAACTGGTTCTCTAAAAGGTTGCAACCGTCGGGATCAATATGAATAGGTCATGATTATCCGATAATAAAGAGAACTAGTTGCTTGTGATCCGATATATGCTTCGTACGGGGCATACCCTTTATTCCAACCCCAAGGCTTGCATGTGACATCCGAACTGGATCACGAGATATATAATACTACGTTATACTACGCCTGACATAGATTATTAATTCCATAAGAATATTCTGGAGAATTGGTAGGCATGGCGCTTTGCTAGAAGCCAACCTTGTCTCGTTTAAAATCATAAGAACGTAGTACGAGGTACGTACGGTCGGATAGTCCGACGACCGGATTTACTGCCAACATATCCAGGGATCTCTTGGGTCGCTTCCCGAGATTCACGATGACGTATGATTCGAACTTTATTACTCGGGATTAATCGGGAGAGACTTTATCTGGGGAACATTACTATTTTTTTGAAGAGAGAGAACGATTAATTTGGAATTAATCAATAAAATAATATATTCGATATATTATATGAAATTGGATTTCGACGCGGAATTAAAATTGGATTTTAATTCGGGCTAACGAATTGATTTAGAATTAATTCGCAAGCGACGTGAATAGTAATTTTGACTTTTGGGAAAGCATATACCGTTTTTGGTAGTGGTTTTTCATAATGTTTTTTGGAAAACAAATAACAATAGAATCAAAAGAAACTCTCTCTCATTTTGGCCTAAAACCGTGACTCTCCAAAGAAGAAAGGAAGCTTGGTTTTCTTTCATCTTTTGCTAGCACAAACAAGGAATCAATACAAGGTGATAGGGAACCGAACTAAGAGCTTGGAATCCTTTAAAGCTTGGAGCTTGATCATCTTCATCAACAAAAATCCACCTTGGCCGAATACTTCACAAAGGGATGAATAGTTTTGTTGATCATCACATCAAAAGCCGTTCAATGTAAGTGTGTTTTCCGCCTCACTTCTTTGATTATTCATTTTATTTCTAAGCTTATATTGATCTTGGGACCACCCTAGAAACCAACAATCTCAAGTTAAGGGACCACTATGCTACTCAACCCGAGAAGATTCTTATTGACGTTGGTGTACCATCCATTAAGAATCTTCGGTGAGTCATTCATTGTTTATCCATTATAAATACCTACACGTCTATACGAGTCTCCTAAGACTCATGGTTCATTGGGATAAACCATCAGACCAACTCTCGATATACGACATGTACTGGTCTCGACGGATTTAACTAATTATTTGATAATATATTTCTAGTAGTTGTACTTCCCAATGTCAATTACAAAACTACTTTGTAACTGCGCACTACTATATATTATCGGGTATTTGTAATATATACGTATCACTAAACCAGATTTAGTTTCAATCTAATAGTAATTAGATTGAATACGTATATAAAAACAAGAGGTGCACCACTAAGAACGTAATATTATGAAAATGGGGCTTGTTGGTATTCATGAATCAAACATAAATACGGTTCGGATTGGCGCTCTGAGCACCAACCCCAACAATTAGGGTATCGGGGGACGACGATACGTAACGCCCCAAAGTCATGGATTTGAACTACTGCCTACAGTTAGGCGTATGAGGGACGAAGATACTTAACGCCCTCATACGTCAAGGTTTTCAGATACAGTTCAGCTACATCTTTCAGATTTTTAGAAAATAATTTTCAGAAACTAGACTTTAGAAACAGTTTCCAGAAACCAGAGATTCAAAGCTGTTTTCAGAAAGACAAGTTTTATATAGAGATTTTCAGACTGAGTTTTTAGAAAAGAGTTTTCAAACAAAAATGCTTTTGACACTACAATTTTGAATACAAATGTTTCACATCAGTTTTCAGATTTCGTCCACTCACTTAGATCGAATAACGATCTAACCCCCACTCTAGTCTTTATGTTTTGCAGGATTCTCGGAGGATGAGCTCGGGAGGATGGATATGATACAGTCACTAGGTATGGAGTCCACCAGTACGAGTCAGAGTTTGAGTAAAAGTCCAGTCTTAGTCAAATACAAGTCATAGTCAAATATGAGTCTTGTATCAGTCCTGATGTGTGTAATCATTGTAAAATCAATTGTTACCAAATACAATAATTAATATTGAGTTTGTTTTCATTGTTTTTGAGTTGGGCTACGGTCTCATACTGAGTATAGTCAAATCAAGATAAGTATATTAGTATCTGTTATAGGTAGTTAGTCAGAGGCTGATGGGGTTAGTACTGTTATCCCCTATTGATAACATCTCCCAAATAATGGATCTTACAAAGATTGTATCAGAGCATGGTCAAGGGAGTCAGTGACTGCAGTTGGCAGAGTGATGGAGTCTGGTATATGCAGTATGTCCGGGATACTCGTATACGAGGCGCTACCTCTCTAGTATTCGATCCTCGAGTACGTCATCAAAGCTCCATAGACAGGTTGGTAAGCCTTCTTAGATCATTCAAATAGTATTCCCCGTAAGAACAATTTCACTCTAGATACCAGATAAGAAATCTTCTTGAAGTTATACCGATCTAGTACAAGAAGAATAAATAGGCTATGAAAACAGACAGTAGGATTTTAAGAAAAGTTTACATGGAAGTGAGAAAGGAAAAATTATAGAAAGTACAGAAGGGTGCATAAGAGTGTAGGTAGCCAGAACAAGTAATAGAGTGCTTAGAAGTAAGATCCATTCCTTCCTCAGAACACTCATTCAAACCAAACCAGTAGTCTTCAAGTACTTCCTATAGATAGTAAAGACCCATGAGTACCCATCCGGGAAATAGGAAAAAAAAGAAAATTTATGAGGCAGAATAAGATACAGAAGGTAGATATCTAAGTAATTTGAAGTAAATTGAGATAGAGAAATAGAAACATATAAGAAATGTTGAAATCTACAGTAATAAGAATCAGAGATATGGAGTTAAGTAATATAGAATGATACCAGAACTAGTAGAAAAGAAGAGTGTAGCAAGAATAGACCAGAATGAAATGCCGAGTAGGTCTAAGCAAAATTTCGTTTCCCCAAGCGAGATTCTATTCTTTCCCAGAAATTCTTCTAAAAGTTAACCAGATAATTCTAAAGCGTCTCGAATAGATAGTGAGTTCCCTGAATATTCAATAATAATTATAAAACAGAAGAAGTAAGAAATCAAGAATTTCGTCAAGACTTCTAATAGATGAAAGATGTTATAAAGATAAAGAGATTTTAGGTTTTCAAAACTCAGACCCATGGGAAAATAGAATGAGTGGCGACTGAAACAACAGTTAGTTCCCCAGCCAAGGAATTCAATAGTTGAGGCCTCGACCTACTTAGATCCTCATTCCTTCGAGATACCAGTTAAAGAAGATATCCCGACAGAGTCTATCGCATACCTATCCTACATTAGCAATATACTCCATCAGGACATAAAATAGTAGAACAAGGATGAATAAGCTCCCCGAGCCATAAAGAAAGGACCAATGAGATGTAAGCAGTTCCTATTAGCATGGGTATAGAAGATCGTAAGAAAACCCAACAAGAGTCTATTTTAATAAACAAAAAGGACCTTTAAAAGACAAACGACCTAGAAGAATGATCAATGAAGCTTCGAGAATATAAAGAAGGAAACCCAGGGTAGCTCAAAGATTAAGGTAAGACAGAGTAAGGTTTGCTAGACTAGTAGAAGATCACAAATACATCAAATGTCGTAGAACCCATAGATAAGCCAAGCTAGTAGAGTACACTCAAGAACGCCACTATGCAATTTTTAGCCAAAATACATAGTTTAATATCAACATTAACCACAAATCTTTAACTGTTCAAATAGTGCGACCACAGACAGGTATTCTCAGAGTCTACAATAGACTACAGAGGATAACCTTTATCACCGTCATACTATAAATGTCAAACCTTTATCGAGCTCACTTCGCTTTTGCTGCGCAAACAATTTGCACATTTTATGAACAATTCATAACAAAAACTCAATCAAGTTCAAAACTTAATCGTAGCAAGCTATGAACAATCAAAATCTATGGTTCAATGCCAAGTTCCAGAATCGATATCAAATATCGCTTCCACTATAAGTTACAGGATAATTTTCTTCGGTAAGAAAAAATCAGAATCATTAAGTATCAAATACTTTGTAAATGATTCTGACATTCTATTGAACTTATACTGTAGTTGTCTAAGGGTCTTTCATCTTATTAATTACGTAGTTCCATTACAGTTTATCATTCTCACATTTGACTTCAATAAGTCAAATCTTTTCTGCAATCGTCAACATCCAATGTTAACCACCAAGTAACAAAACAATTTTATCACTCTGGATCATAGAAAAGATATTCTATCAAATAGAATATAATATTCTATTAAATAGAATAAATGATAAACCTTACATTTACCTCCGAGACGCAAGTACTTTCAATTATATAACAATTATACAAAAGAAAGTTTCAAATCTCAAACTTTTCAAGATTCGAATTTTCTACTATATATATCATATATGTAACTGTAGAAACAAATGGAACCTTAATTAAAGAGATGAATTAGTATTTCTATAGCATAACCCCAAGAGTATTGAAAACCAATTCGGTAACACTCAATATCAACGAATCAAATCTTATAAGATTCGATTACTCCCACTGACCAATTCCACCAAAATGGAATCGCGGAAGTTTAATATAGAGTAAGAATCATATTCATAAAATAATCTTAGAACTAATTACCATAAATTCATGTGTTTGATTATATCAAACATCTTCGAACAATTCAAAGACACACAATAAATTTTAAAATTATAGTTTTCAGTACTACAAATAGAATATCTTTGAACCATTCAAAATATTCTATCTGCGTTTCATCAGAGACATATTGAAAGTTCTCGAACAATTCAAGACGTTCAACGTGTTCTCTATTAGAAACACGTAACTAAGTAATGACAATTCATTAACTAAGTCACATAGTAAAGAAAACAATCTAAGGCAATTTATAATTCATTAAACTACATACATCCAATGTATTAGTCTAATAAATCTTGTGGTCCAATGATGATCATTGGTTAAATGAAATTTAATCACTTCCTAAATACAATATTCATCAAATAGACAAGGATATATGGTATGATCTCGTATCAGACCATCATTTACCATACGGAACAAGCATCAAATGCTTTTATGATAAAATCTTATAAAGCACAGTTCTAAGTTATTTATTTAACCGAATATTTTCTTAATGTTTATCTTTTCATTAATGACACTACTAGTCATATTAAAATATGTAACAATTATTTATATAGAACAAGTAACTATCCAATAGTCACAAGTTCTGATATCAAATATCAAAACAAGTATTAAATTTTATTTTAAATAACTAGACGGGAGATCTGGTATCCAATACCTACAGTTGTCGTATTATAAGAATCGATATTCTCTATACACAACTATACATATCTCATTTCTTTAGCATTATAATTTGCATTAATTATTCACACCAATTGCAAATGATTGAAAAGGTTATCACGGTTTGGATTAATTTCTAAGAACAACAGTGTTACAGTCTTACAGTCATCTACTTCTTCAACCCTAACTCCCTAAGCTACCCTACCTAATACCCATGCCATCAAATTAACAAATGTACAAAATAAAACACAACCCATTAACGATTAACCCATTTCAATTTTCAAGCATCAACTTGAAAACAAAAAATAAAAATAAAAAAAGAAAGATACATGCTTCAACTTTCTTCTTCAGTCACGCTTGCTGTGAAGATGAAGGGAAAAAATACATGGGCTATCGGCTAGTAGATTTCAACTTTGAAAAACTAATAATTTTTTTTTTATGTTTGTTAAATTTTTTGGGCCCAGCAGGGGTTGCAGCCCCTGCTGGGCCCAACATGCCTCCGCCCCTGCTCATACGCCCTCACCTCATGTACGGCCTTACTCAAGATCCTTAAGCAAGTAACTGAGCCACAAACAGCCAATAACCGACCAAAAAAAAAAAGCAATCCTTCAGCCAACAAAACGCACACACAAACTGATTCACTCACTGCCGAGAACAAACTACCAACACACATATATAACCGAATGAGAATACAGTCCAAAACAGTCCCCTAAACAACCCCAAAACAGTAGCAAAATAAACACAAAACAGTAGCCAAAACTAGTTCAAAAATAACTCTGAAGCAGCGACTGACAGACACGCTAACAACAGTAAAATATGTCAAAAATAGCAAGGAAAGCGCGGACGAAACAGAAAAACAGTGAGCGAAACTATGAACCAGAAAACCAGAAAAATTGTGAAGCGTTAACCCTTCCGACGATGTTCCTACGCACTCCCGGGAAGCGACTTAAAAGGTAAGACCTGAGGGCACCCTTTGTTATATTTTATTTTGTTATCCCGGACACGGCATGCTTGGTTGGATGTGGAATACGTCCAACTGGGCATGCAAAACCCTATATTAAAAACGGCCAAACCATTGGTCACATCTCTTTACTATTCCGCATTTATTTTCAGTCATTTATTTTCCTTTAATATTTCGCACTTAACTTACTATTTATCGTTTATGTTATTTATTGTTGTTTCATCACATGCATTATCATATTCCATGCATACATTGAGTTGATGATTGCGTTCTATCTCTTGCGGTATATCGGATGGAAACCCAGACATAAATTCCATAGCCGAATATGAATGGACGGTAGTACGGTCTGTACTTGGGATATAACTCCACGTACCTCTTGAGAGACTTTCAAACATGTGTTTCATTTTATGATTTAAATCTATGCTTATCGTCCTGCTATTTAATTTTATGCAATCTAATGCGCATGGGCTAACTAGAGTGGATTAAAGGTCCTCTATTCGAGGGAAATGCCTAAAGAGCTACCTTTACCACGATGTTTTGCCGCGCCGGACGAAGTGCACCCGATTGAATGTGAAATGTGTTCAATCGGGCATAGAAGGTCCTATATTATTTATTTCTTTATTCATGCATTGATAATTTAATGCGCATGAGCTAACTAGGGTGGATTGAAGGTCCTCTATTCGAGGGAAATGCCTAAAGGCTACCTTTACCACGATGTTTTGCCGCGCTGGACGAAATGCACTCGATTGAATGTGAAATGTGTTCAATAGGGCATACGAGGTCCTATATTATGTATTTGTTCATTCATGCATGTGTTTGCGTCATTTCAGATACCATTTTGGTAATCTCATTCGAACGCGTTTCCAAACGCTACAGGAACGCATACATTATGTTTACCGTTCGAACGCATTTACGGATGCTACTCGAACACGCCCATTCTATCCCACTTTTGTTCGAATGTGTTTCCCGACGCTACACGAACGCACGTATTCTGTCTACCGTTCGAACGCGTTCTCAAACACTACACGAACGCCCATATAGTGAAATGATTTCTTTTCATCACATTTCTTGCATATTTGCTTCTTCGGTCATTTCTTTTGCATTACATAATTAATCATGTCATTTCATTATTTACGCATAGACAATTATCATTTATTTATATTTTCGCATTTATCTACTTAATGTGTTCATGAGATTGTGTGCTTGCCTTTATTTCACTTACTTCTATGCATGAAAACTTAGATATATGTTATATGTAAACTTAGATATAGGTTATCCTTGCATGTGTATGTTGCGCAGACTTGGTTATATTATTGCGCAAATCCGTTCATTACAAGTGGCATAAGTAAGGGACCATTCTGAATCCATAAACCATTTCCCAGTTCACGCTGGGTGGTGACTCCATTTTATTTCTCTGGTTTAGTCCCCCGCGGGGTATTCCGTACTCCCAACAGGGCCGCGAGCCCTGAATAGCGTCGCCCATTTATGTGTCATACAGTTACATTTTCCGTTAGCGTGGAATCGAAAAGTCAAGATACATATATAGATTACATGCATGTACGAACATTAAAATTGGATTATATATCAAATATCAAGCATGAGTAATGTAAAGGATGAATCATCATACTCGCTATGATACCATTTTTGTTGGGGTTTTTGGGCGATGGACGCAGCGAAAGTGCGGTTCAGGCGAAATCATATTTAAAACTTTTCAAAATACCGAATAAATTATTCAATATCTAATATGAATAATTTATTCATATTTCACCTAAACATTTTTATTCAATATCAATTATTAACATAAATAAGGTTGAAACCTCTCGAAACTTTTACGAAAACATTTTTCCGTAAAATGACGTAAAAACACATTTTTGACCGAACCGACCACCTGACACTTATGGGGCCTGCCCAGGTCAGTCCCAATAGTGTCAGGGCAGTTCATGGGGCGCACTCGCCCGAACAGTGACAAATACTGTTTGGGTAGCTGTCACCAGGTTGGCTCAAATCCACTCCACCGGGTAACGCCATTTTTGGCTGTTTTCGCTTATTTCAACTCCAAAACCCTTTCTGGAAATTGGTCCAACTCCCAAAACACATCCATTACATTCATATGACATCAAATTCATCAAAAAATTCTAGTTTGAATAGATCTGATCAGGAAACCGAAATTAATGAATTTTTCATGCTTTAAATCCAAATTTTCAAGATTAAATCAATTAATCAAAACACCAACTAAAGTCACCACATATGAACAACCCAAGAAAAATTCTAGGTGCCATGATAGTGGTCATAACACTCAAGAATAGCAACTCATCAACAATTGATTAATTTGGACAATAGTTACACTAATTACTTCCAAATCTACTTCACACATGCATTATGCTTCCAATTCATCCACCAAATCCAAAAAGCCCCAAATTTAAGAAACTAAAGAACCCTAGAACCATTCTAAGAATTCAAGAAAACATGAAAATAAATTTCAAGCTTAGGGTTAAGCAGATAACCTTTAATCCCTTGAAATCCCAAACTTTATCTTGAATTTTTCTTCATTTTCTTCATTGTTTCATCAAACAAAGATTTGGGTTTTTTCTTGGAGGAGGTTTGGTCATGGCAGTATGTTATTAGAAGAAGATAACAATTTCCCCATCTAATTTTTTTCATGACCGACACAAGCATAGTTAAAAGGGGGCATTTTGGTCATTTTTATTTTAATCAAATTAAAAAGATAATTACACTTTTTGTTAGCCAATCAAATTAGCACAACCAAGGTATAATTAAATCATGCCACATCAACCAATAATAATTAGACAAATTCCATTACATTTATGGAAAAAGATTATTAATTAATAATTCAAATATTTAACAATTAAATATCCAAATAATTAATTAATGTAATTATTATTATATATGTATTTTATTTACAATCAATACAAATACATATATTTATGGCATGTGTCAAAATCTCATTTGACGAATAAATGTGTATCTAATCATATTATGTATCGAATACAAATACACAGTAATTACGATCAGACAAAATCCCCTAGAGCATGTGTTATCGTTTAACCGATTAAACGATCCGAATTAACTCACTTAATCCAGTGAAGTATTATGAATAATCCGTATTATTCATATCACGTTGCCCAAGTGCTCAATGATTACACTTCATATTGTGGGACTCTCTAGCTTAGGTTTATCCGTCACGAAATCCAATTTCGTGTCCACAATCCACCCACTCATAGAATATGACGACCACGAATAATCTCACTAAACTATACAAGCCGAGGTCATTGCATACGTATAATCCCTCTGTCACAGGCAATCCATATTTTACCTGGGATATAGATAAGAACGTCAAATTTGTTCGGTATAATATAGTCGACTTTCAATTTATGATCTCTAAATAACACTCGAAATTGATTTCCGAAGTTATTCCACAGCCATGGATTTACTAGATCGTTAACACGTGCAGATGCATATGCCCTGTACACAGGACTTACAGATCCTATCTTGATACACACTGAATATCATGAGCATCAGTACACACAAAATGAACAAGGGGAGGTCTGATCTAAATAGACCGGTGACGTGACTGCCATCAAAGTATGTAGGATAACTCATATATCCCACTGTGGTATCTCAAGTCGAAAGACCACCATGCTCGCTCAACTCGAGAAGGTTCCTATGACGTTGGTGTACCATCTATTAGGAAACCATCAGTGAGTCTTTCAGTGTCTTATCAAATAAACATCTACTTGTCTATACGAGTCTCCCGAGACTCATGGTTCACTGGGATAAACTATCGGCTTAATGTGTATCTAATCTTATTATGTATCAAATACAAATACACAATAATTACAATCGGACAAAATCCCCTAATGCATGTGTTATCGTTTAACCGATTAAACGATTCGAATTAACTCATTTAATCCGATGAAATATTATGAATAATCCGTATTATTCATATCGCGTTGCCCAAGTGCTCAACGAGTACACTGCATATTGTGGGACTCTCTAAGTTTAGGTTTATCCGTCACAAAATCCAATTTCGTGTCCATAATCCACCCACTCATTGATTATGACGACCACGGATAATCTCGCTAAACTATGCAAGCCGAGGTCATTGCATACGTATAATCCCTCCGTCACAGGCTATCCGTATTATACCTGAGATATAGATGAAAACGTCAAATCTGTTCGGTATAATACAATCGACTTTCAATTTACGATCTCTAAATAAAACTCAGAACTTATTTCCGAAGTTATACCATGGCCATGGATTTGCTAGATCGTAAACACGTGAGGATGCATATGCCCTGTACACAGGACTGACGAATCCTATCTTGATACGCACTGGATATCATGAGCATCAGTCCACACCCAACGAACAGGCTAAGGTCTGATCATGAATAGATCTTTGACGTGACTACCATCAAAGTGTGGAGGATAACACATATATCCCACTGTGGTATCTCAAGTCAAAGGACCACTATGCTCGCTCAACTCGAGAAGATTCCTATTGACGTTGGTGTACCATCTATTAGGAAATCTTCAGTGAGTTATTCAGTGTCTTATCAAATAAACACCTAAACGTCTATACGAGTCTCATGAGACTCATGGTTCACAAGGATAAACCATCATACCAAGTCACGATATACGACATGTACTGGTCTTAGCAGATTTTACTAACTGACATGTGTTAGAAAATCTTGACCATGAACTTTATTTAAGGATATACATCTTATAGTGCGCTTCGCAATGTCAATTAAAAACTACGTTGTAACTGAGCACTATATTGTAAATCCTATGGTCTTTGTCTAATATACACGTATCACTGAACCAGATTCAGTTTCGATCTAAACGTAATTAGATCGAATAAGTGTATAAAAGATAAGGGTGCTACCATTAAATTAGTAATATTATGGAAAATAGAATTACTTGTATTTATGAATCGGACATAAATATGATCCGATTGGCACTCTGAGCACCAACCCTAACAATTTCTCCCACTTGCTCTAGTGCCAATCCATGGCATCATCTACACATCTCAATATGTATCACATACAGTGGCCCTTAAGAGCTCACCTTGCACTCAAGAGGTAGGCAACAATAAGTAAGCTCACTTTACAAATTGAGTCCGTTGAACAAACTCAATCGTTTTCCTAAGCCAGTTGAAGGTGTTTTATGGCGGAAATCCGATAACGCAGCGGAATAGTGAAAATCAAAAATTTTTTGATTTCAAAACTTTTTCTCGGATCAATCAAATAAACTTATTTATTTAATTATCCAATTATTAAATTATGAAATATTACACAAGAAATCAAATTTTTGTGTAATTACCAAATTACCCCAAAACTTTGCATTTTGTTCATTTTAGTCCTAAATTGTTCGAAACAATTTTTGGATGATTCTAAATCATTTCTAAGATGATTTTAACATGTCATACACATCAAAAATCAAATTGCAACATGAACCCCAAATTTTTGTCCAAATGCCGTGAGCCCCCCCTTTTTGGCCAAATTGTGCATTTTGCTCTTTTAATGTTCAAAACACATCAAGATAATATCCAATCCACATAAGATATTATATGAATCATATACACATCCAAATACACAACATAAATGAAAAGCCCCAAATTTAGAAGTGGTCTTAAACCTTAATTTTTCAATTTCAACAAATTGGACAAATTAGGCCAAATTATTCAAATCCAACACTTCAATCAAGTTTCTACCACACCAATCAAGCCTCACCACAATGAAATAACTATAGAACAAATCTAGGTTATTTAAGAGTGGGTCAATAACTCTAGAATGGCAACTAGTTTCTAAAACCATCAAAAGAATGCTTGTTAACATATTAAAAGCATTCTATTACCTTTTACATGCATTAACGCTATCCTCAAACTTCCATCCAACAAAAACACAAAGAATAAAGAATAGAAAAATATGAGAACATCGTAGTATGTAGCCTAGAACACAAGGAACATTTTCCTCTCTAATAGTAAGTTGAAGAAACTTACTAAAATCCAAGCTTTTCTTTGTTTTTCTTTTTCTTTCTCTCAAGCTTCTTTTGTCTTCTTTAATGGAGTTTTTGATAATAATTTTAGGTTAATGAAAACCATAAAATGAAACAAACAATTTATACTTGGAAAAATGGCATTGACCGAATTTTTTGGTATATAAATATCAAGATATTTATTTTGTTTCATTTAAGGCATTTTCAACTTGTTAACTTTACATCATTACAACTTTAATGATTTGGTTAAAGTCAACAAAGGCAACCAAAAGGCATTTACAAAATATCACAACTTAAAATATTATATCTTTAATTAATTTAATTATTCAACAATTAAATAATTAAATAATTATTTAAATACAAATATATTAAATATATGTATTATATTTACAATAAATATCAAATACATATATATTTATGATATTAGTCAAATATCTGAATTTGACAATTAATTAATGTGTATTTGAATTAATCTAACATTAAATGCAAATACACAAAAATTAAGGAAATGACTATCGGGTCCCCAACACATGTATTTTTCGTTTAACCTCTAAACGACTTTATAAATAATTATTATTATTTATAAATGTTGTCCTAGTGCTCTACGAGTATATTTCATTAGTGAGACTCTCTAGATTCAGGCATATCCATCACAAAATCCAATTTCATGTCCATAATTTATCCACCCGTAAATTATGATGACCACGGATAAACTCGCTGAATTATACAGGTCGAGGTCATGGTAAATGTATAATTCGTCCATCACAGGTATCCGGATATATCCCAGATATATAGATGTTAACGTCAAATCTCTGTAGGGACAATCCTGTCGACGTTTCTACTAGCAATCTCTAAAAAACACTTAGAACTGACTTCTAAAGTGTACCATGGGTCCATGGTTTTTATCTGATTGCTAATCATATGGACTACCTATGCTCTGTACACATAACTGACAGATCATATCTCGATACACACAAGACACCCTGAGGATCTATCCACACCCAATGAATAGGCGGAGGTCTGATCTAAATAGATTGGTGATGTGACTGCCATCTAAGTGTGGAAGTTGTCTCATTCGCCCACAGTGGTATCTCAAGTCGAAGAATCACAAATGCTACTCAACCCGAGAAGATTCTTATTGATGTTGGTGTACCATCTATTAAGAATCTTCGGTGAGTCGTTCAGTGTCTATCCGTTATAAACACCTATACGTCTATACGAGTCTCAAAGACTCATGGTTCATTGAGAAACCATTGGAATCATGTATTCCAGTATACGACATGCATCGGTCTCAACGCGTTTACTATACTGACCAAGTAGTGTAAACCTTGACCAGGAACTGTCTGAGAATGACAACGTCATGATACAACTCAATATCAGTTGCGACGTTTTTACAACAGCATCATGACTAGTCATTCTAAGGTCATTACATCTTTAACATATTAAAAGATATATTATATTACATAAATTTCTTATATTATTCAAAATAATAACGTTTTACAGTAGTATTCTCAAAGAAATACAACTGGGAATTGGCGCTCCGAGCACCAACCCCAACAAAAAATCCCACTTGCTCTAGTGCCAATTTCGATTGTATCTAATACTCATCGACTCCACGTGTTTATCAAACAACTTCGGAGGTATGGCCTTCGTCAGCGGGTCTGCTACATTATCCTCACTTGGTACCTCTCACACGACAATATCCCATCGCGACACAATCTCTCGAATGATGTGGTACTTGTGTTCCACATGCTTCAACTTCTTATATGCCCTCGGTTCATTTGCTTACTTGATGGCTCTAGTATTATCACAGTATAACAGAATCGCATTCTCGATACTTGGGAAAACTCCCAATTCTGTGATAAAGTTCTTTATCCGCACAGCTTTCTTTGCAGCTTCAGAAGCTGCAATATATTCATCCTCAATGGTGGAATCTGCTGTTGACCTATTTGGAACTCTTCCAACAAAACTGCACCTCCGTTATGGGTAAAGACGAATCCAGATGTAGACTTTCTATCATCAGGATCCGATTGGAAATCGGAATCCGTATACCCGTTAACTTGCAGTTAGTTTTCTCTATAAATTATCAACTTATCCTTGGTACCTTTAAGATACTTCAGGATATGTTTAATGGCCATCCATTGGTCATTACCTGGATTGGACTGATATCGACTAGTTACGCTAATAGCAAAACTGATATCAGGCCTTGTACATAACATGGCATACATTATGCTACCCAAACACGAAGCATAAGGTTGGTTAGACATTCTAACATTCTCATCTTCTGTTTGTGGACTCATCTTTTTTGAAAATGAATCCTATGTCTGAACGGTATGTTTGTTGTCTTACAGTTACCAAAATTATACCATTCCAAGATCTTATCTATGTACATTGATTGGGATAACCCAATCAGCTTCATTTGTCTATCTCTATAGAGTTTTATCCCTAAAACATATGAAGCTTCTCCCAGGTCCTTTATGGAGAATTTCTTACAGAGATATACTTTGACGCTTTGTAACATTCCTATATCATTCCCAATGATTACGATGTCATCAACATATAGGACAAAAAATAAGACCACACTCCCACTGGCCTTCTGATACACACACGATTCTTCCGAATTCTTGAGAAAGCCAGACGATCTAATAATCTCATCGAATCGAAGATTTCAACTTCGTGAAGCTTGTTTAAGTCCATAAATGGACTTCTTAAGCTTACACACCATACCCGAATTTTCGCTGGACGCAAAACCTTCCGGATGTTCCATATAGATTTCTTCATCAAGAAATCAATTTAGAAAAGCTATTTTGACATCCATTTGCCAAATCTTGTAGTCATGATACACAGCTATAGAAAGCAAAATCCTAATAGACTTAAGCATGGTTACTGGTGAAAAAGTTTAATCGTATTAGACACCAGGTCATTGCGTGTAACCTTTTGCTACCAGTCGGGCCTTGTAAGTTTCAACCATACCGTCAGGCCCTCGTTTCCTTTTGTAAACCCATTTACAACCGATAGGAACAATTCCTTCGGGAAGCAGAACCAAGTCCCAAACTTTATTCTCATGCATTGAGTCTGTCTCGGATTTCATGGCACTTTGCCATTTCACGGAGTCGATGTCCAACATCGATTCTCTATAGGTAAAAGGATATGTCTCTTCACCTAAGAGAACATCTAGACTTTTTTCTTGTATCAAATACAAGCGTTCAGGAGGTCTAGATACCCTTTCTGACCTACGGAGTGTGTGTGTTGAAGGTCTTTCATCTACTTGAACTTCAGGTTCCTCCGTTGGTTCGTTGTTTTCAGGTTGGACTTCATCAAGTTCAACCTGTCTATGAATACCACCTTCTGAAAAAAATTCTACTTCTAGAAATCTTGCGAAGCGAGCTACGAACATATTTCGATGCTCGGTATCATAGAATAGATATCCCCTCGTATTCGAAGGATATCCGACAAACCTAAACTTTTGCCCTCGAGGCGAAAGCTTATCTTGCTGAGTCACCTTGACAAAGGCAGGATAACCCCAACCATTAATGTAACTAAGATTTGGTCTCCTACCGAACCATATCTCATACGGAGTCATAGGAACAACTTTTGAAGGAATCTTATTCAAAATATATGCAACTGTTAAAAGAGAGTAGCCTAATAAGAAATAAGGCAAATCTGTGAAACTCAACATCGATCGGACCATATCCAATAAAGTCTGATTTCTCCTCTCAGACACTCCATTGTGCTGTGATGTACCTGGAGAAGTATATTGAGCGAGAATCCCATTCTCCTTCATATAATCAATGAACTCACCACTCATATATTCTCTGCCTCGATCAGATCGAAGGCATTTAATATATTGACCAGTTTATTTTTCTACTTCATTTCAGAACTCTTTGAAATTTTCAAAGGTTTTCGATTTATGTTGTATCAAATAGACATAATCGTACTGTGACAGATCATCGGTAAAGGTAAAAAAGTACGAATAACCACTGTGAGCAGTCTGACTTAGTGGACCACATACATCAGAATGTTCGAGTTCCTGTAAGTTAGTGGCACGGTGCCCAACACCTGAAAAATGGGGCTTTGGTCATCTTACCCTGAATACACGATTCACAAGTTGGATATGATTCAATGGTAAGATCTGGTATCAGACCATTCCTAACCAATTGGGTAAGGCGTTTAACGCCTATATGACCTAGCCGCATATGCCAAAGTTCAGTATTATTAACAACATGTAAATTACGTTTATTAATTTCGTTATTCAAAATATCTTTTGAAGTTTGCAATGTATAATGACAATGCTTATTTGGACAACAAAGGATCTGAATATTACGTTTATCATATAAATACAAGAATAGTTCTTAATATTAATACGATAGCCTTATGTATCCAATACAAAAAGAGATATAATATTAGCTACACATCCAGGTATAAAATAACAGTCATTTAACAAAAGTGTCCCTTTCAGCAAAGGGATCTCGTATACTCCCACTGCAACTGCATCCAGTAAGTCTCCACTCCGGAATCGCAACTGCATCTCTCCAGGTTTCAGTTTCCTACTTTCCTTCAACACCTGCAATGAATTGCAAATGTGAATGGGATAAGCAGAATCTAAAATCCAGGTGGATGTAACGGCTTCACATGCCAATGATATATCAATAACTGGAAAAATAAATTAATCTGGGATTAATTATGAGAGAGAAAATTAATCTGGGATTAATTGCGGCAAGAATTTATCTGGGATTAAATTCCTCTAGAAGAGAGAACGTGATTAATTTGGAATTATCGGTAAAATAAATTTAATAGTTAAATAGGAATTTTCTATTTAATTTATTTATTTGGGCTAAAATAATATATCGGATATAATAATTGAAATTGGATTTCAATATGGAATTATAATTGGATTTTAATTCAAGCGAAAGAATTAATTTGGAATTAATTCGTTAGCGACTTTCGTAATAATTTGGAGGCATAATTATTTAATTAAATTAGATTTAATTATGTAGCTACGAGAAATTCGTTTAATCAGATTAAACGAACCCATGCCCAGTCTTGTTGTGTAAGCTAACTTGAATTTGGAATTTAAAAGTGGTGGGACCCACTTGACTTACATCAACTTGTCAAAGTGTGATGGAAATGGTTGGAAAATTAAGTGTGGCACTTTAATTGCACAACAACCAATTTATTGGAAAAACCAACACTATTCATTCTCTTCTTTCCTCTCCCAAAACCATGAATCTCTCTTCCTTGGAGGAAATTTTTGATTCACAAAATTGGTCAAGCTAGCACTTGAAGAGTTGAACAAGGTGATAGGAAAACTCACCCAAGAGTTTGGAACTCATTTTCAAAGCTTGGAGCTTCTACATCCATTGAAATTTTTGAAACTTCTCTACCGATCAATGTAAGTATTCCGCAACTTACTTATTAAATTCACACTAGAATCATGTTTAGAGATCCTTGGCATGTCTTAGAGACACTAACAATGGTATCCGAGACTTTATTAAGCATGATTTAATTCTAGGGTTTATATACTTTATTTGGGGATTTTGTGTTTGGAGCATGATTTTTTCAAATTGGTTGCTTGGTTGTGTTTTGATGATGATGAATTTTATTTATGCATCATAGGATTTGAGACAATTAATTGGATCTCATTTTCCACAATTCCTTCAAGTGGCCGAATATAACCCTTAATTTTGCTCATGGTGATTTTTTTGATTTTAGGCTATTGGATAAGTTTAAAGCATGAAATGAATATTGATTGATGATTTAACTTGATTGAAATAAAAAATTGGACATTATTTTCTCATATTGACGGGAGCTATATAAGCATGGAATGAATTGTTTTGCTTCAATTTGTGTTTGACATGAGTTGGATAATTAAAACTTGATTAATTAGTTTAATTGATATTTTGGAAATATTTGTTTAATTAATTAATTATTGTAATTACACTTTAATTAAAATTAATGTGATATTTGGAATGTTATATTAATTAAATTAGTCTTTAAAATTGGATTGGGCTAATTTTGTTGTATTTGGGCTAATTGGATTGGATCCAAATTGGGCCTAAAAGTATTTCCATAAAGTCCAAATATAACTTATTTGCCTTTAATAATTTAATTGGGCTTAATTAGACTAAATTGATTTTGGCTAATAGGGTGATTCCTATATGGGCCTTGGCATTTTGGGTTTGATTCATATTGTTCAAAGCCCATGCCTAAAGAATTAATTAAAAGCCCATTGGGCTTTAATTAAAATAGTATTGGATACTAATTGGGCCTTTGAGACCCATTTAGATTAGATTTAGAATCTAAGTCTAAAAGGCACATAAATAAATGTAATTATTTAATTTGGAATTAAGTTAAAATTAGCATTGAATACAAATTAAATTGGATTTAAAATTGTAGTTCGATATAATTCAAGAATATGTACTTTGAGTATTTATTCTTAAACGAGTTGGACTCGCGCAAATCAAATCGTCGTTTGAACATTGGATGGTCATTAATTCAAAGATTAATTAATTGGATTAGATTGATTGAATAACATGCTTTGTGTGAATACTTGGATGTATTGAATGAATAATATATATCGGATGGATATTAGAAGGGTGAGGGCAATTTTGGAAATTGTTGTAATAAATTTAGAATTTATTAAATTGTACCTGCGTGTCCAGCCTATTATCTTTTTACTATTTGTATTTCTCTTCTCACCAATTCCCCTCAATGTAAATGAGGTTTCTTTAATGTATTATGTAATTGGGTAGAAATATGAATAATGCTAGCGGGAGAGAGGAAATGAAGAGATTTGTTCTAGGAATAATTTGTTATATATCCATCCGCATATCATTATTATGTTATTCGTGCCTTATTATGCTTTTAGAATGCATGTTTAAGGGTATATGATGAGACCTAATCAAAGATAATAAATTGGTTGCCAATTTACGCGAAAAACCCTCACTTTAATATTAAACGATTTCCTTCCATTGAGTGGTTCTCTCTCAAGATCCAAGATTGGCATTGGTTTGTTGGCCAAAGTCAAGATCATTGTCCATCGCGGATGTGTTTGAACCACAAAAGCTTTGTTACATATCGCATGTCTTGGGCAGTTGTGATTTGTTGGCCAAAGTCAAGGTCACTTATGTACATCGACGTGGATTATGAAGCCTTCGCAATGTCAATGGGTCACGCTTAACTGGAATCATTAAGCTTGTTGAGCCAAAGCCAAAGCTTAGTTGATTTAGAGGAAAATGTTAGGAAATATATATTGGATATATATCTCGGACTTGGAGGTCCACCTACTGGATCTAGGAATTGGATGAGATCCAATTGATCTTAGAGATATACCTAGTTAAGTTTCATAAAGCTTGTTGGCCAAAGTCAAAGTTGTGTTTTATTTAATGGGATCCTAGCCCACTAGGAAACTAGGTTTCCCTAGTACTCCACAGAGGGCTAGGATCCCTTTAAATAACACACAACCTTGACTTTGGACTAATATTGAATATTGCTTTCTTTGAACATTTAGACTCATTTTATTTTATTTATCGTTGTTATAAATATATTAGTTGGACTAATATTAAATATTTCTTTCTTGAACATTTAGACTATACAAGACATTACTCCACTTGTAGTTGGTTATATAGTTGGACTATAGTAACCATTACATTTTGAGTGTACCCAAAATCGTTGATTGAAAAGTTGGACTATTGCAATCGAGATGGCTAGAAATATTAACGTTAGAGACATAATCATTGCGAGAATGTCTTTAACGGATCCAATTTTCTAGATTGGGAGATGAATCTCAGAAAAGTCCTGGGAGCCGAGAAGTTACTCTATGTCATAGAGAAACCTCTCGGGCTTGAGCCCGGAGTTGAGCAAATAGTAGAACATGAGCTTTGGAAGACTCATCGTGATGATAACTTTAGTGCTCAATCTGTTATCTTTGCCACAATGACTCCTGAATTTCATCGTCATAATAAAGGATTGGATCCTTATAGTATGATTTTGAAATTAAAGGATCTTCACAGATCTAATATTAGATCTCAGAAGCACGAATTGCACAAGAAGCTCTTTCACTAATGTATGTCAGAGGGTATGTCTGTCGAGCATTATGTGTCGCAGATGATTGCTGACATCAAACGGCTAGGTCAGTTGGGCATAACCTTCGAGGCCGAGACTTCTATAGATTTGATCTTACAGTCTTTGCCCGAATGCTGGGGCGAGTTCATCATAAACTATAATATGATGAACCAAGAGAAAAATCTTGGAGAGTTAATGGCGATGTTGAAAGAGGCAGAGCCAGAGCTTATAAAGGGCAAGAAGCGCGAGGCGCATCTTACTCTGACATCCCAGATGGCCAAGGCTTGGCTGAATGCTTCTGGGGTGTGAAGAAAAGGAAGAAAAATGGCAAGGCTAAATCATCACAATCTTCTGGGAAGACTAAAGACATATCCCAAAATGTCTGCCTATATTGTGGCAAATGGGGTCACTGGAAGCTTGACTGCTGTGAGTACAAGGCGGAGTTGAAGGAAGTGAAGACGGGCAAGGCTCCGGCTTCAGGTATGTTTGTTATAAACATGTCCACTACTGGTTTTAAAAATTGCATTTTTGATTCTGGATGTGTTATTCACATATGTACTGGTGTGCAGGATCTGCTGACTAGCAGGATACTGGTTTAGATGAGATCGACCTATGAGTCGTAAACGGAACGAGAGTCGTTGTTTTGGCCGTTGGGACCTATGTTTTGTATCTGCCCTTGGGGCATGTAATTGTTAGATAATTATGACCCATAGCATCACTTTTTTTTAAAGAACATTGTGTTCTTGTACAAAATTAACTATGTGACAAAGGAAATTTCTCTTTTATCATTTGTAATTGGATTACCTGGATATATAAATGATAAAAGTCCATATGATTAGTACCAGATTAGTAAGATATGAGACAATATTAATCCACGTATGGTTTAATCATTAAATATCCCTAGTCGTAGTATTATCGAGACTGGACATCGATGATGCGGAATAGGCTAGTATTACACTTGTGCACGTTATGGAAGCTTAACAGCATAGTTCTCATATATTTGGGTATTGGATACTCATGCAAGTGTGATAGGAGGTTCTGTTTGCCGATTGTATGGGAACAAATTCTCTCTAGATAGACCCCTCGGATATAAGTGTTCCTAGAACATGCCAAGATCATCTAAGAGTGATTTATGTGTGAATAAAATCAAAAGAGTTGCGGAAAATACTTACATTGATCGGATGAGTTTAAAACTTTTTACGCATTTCGGTGGAAGCTCCAAGTCCTCTTGAGTGTTTCCAACACTTGGGTGAGTTTCCCTATCACCTTGATTAACTCCTTGAAGTGCTAGCTATGAACAAAATGAAAGAAAAATTCTTCCTCTTCCAAAGAGAAGCAATCGGCATTTTGAGAGAAAAATGGGAAAGACTGAATAGTTGGTTGTTTCAAAAACAAGTGTGTGTTATATATTGTTTCCAAAACCATGTTGGTTAAAAGCAAGTGGTTTTATGAAAACCATTCACTTTAGCCAACTACCACTATCACCTTTGACAAATGATGTGACTAGTGGGTCCTACACTTAAATTCAAAATTCAAGTTGGGTGGCTCAACACACTTCGGGCTCGGTTTTGTTTAATCTGATTAAACGAATTTTCCGTCGTGACCTAATTAAATCCACTTTAATTAAATAATAATGCCTCACAAAATTATTACGAAAGTCGCTTGCGAATTAATTCTAAAATAATTCGTTCGCTTGAATTAAAATCCAATTTTAATTCCGCATTGAAATCTAATTTCAATTAATATATCTAATATATTATTTTAGCCCAATTAAATAATTAAATGGAAAAAACCAATTTAACTATTAATTTATTTTACCGATTAATTCCAAATTAATCGCGTTCTCTCTTCTCGACGAATTTAATCCCAGATAAATTCTTGACGCAATTAATCCCAGATTAATTCTTTTTCTGTTAATTAATCCCAGATTAATTTTCTCTCTCATAATTAATCTGAGATTAATTTTCTGTTCGTTTCAAATCTCAACGGTGAATCTTCAGGAAGCGACCCAATAGATCCATAGATATGTTGGCAGTAAATACGGTCATCAGACTATCCGAATATGTGCGTACCCGGTACCACGTTCTTACCGATTTACAAGACATGGTTGGCTTCTAGCAAAGTACCGTGCCTACCCAATTCTCCAGAAATATTCTTTAAATGAATATGTAATCTTTGTCAGGCGTAATATACGTAGTATTGCGTATTACGATCCAATATCATATATCACATGCTAGGCATAGGGCTGGAATTGTGTCTGCCCCGTACGAAGCATATATGGGATCTCTGGTAACTAGTCTCTATAATCGGATAATCATGACCTAGTCATATTATCCCGATGACTGCAGTACTAAAGAGTACTAGTTCTGTATCTTGTGTGATCATCATCTCCATATGACTAAAGTGATACTTCGATCTTGACATCACATCCAATACACTATGATTCTCAGTATACCCAGATGAGGCGTACAAA